>WURT03653331.1:0-18842 GCA_009936505.3 Holothuria glaberrima
ATTTTAGCCACTATGGAACAAAGAGAGGTGGTAGTAGTGACTTTTCATTTTCTTGAAAAAAATGATGAGGCTTGTCCAAATTTATATTTTTAAATGGACATTAAACTTTTTCACATCTGCAATATGTAACTTTTTGAAAATCTTTGTAATGGTGTTCCATATAAAACAGTGAAGGGGAAAGCATCCAATGAATACTTCTGTTTAAAGGATTCAAAGTTTAGAGGCCCTTTGTTATTGTCATAACGATATTTAACCCCTTAGACACCTTTTGTATACATAAAATTATAAAATACAATTTTATTTTTAATTCTTTTCAGTGAATTGTTCTAATTTTATTCATTACCATAATTTCTACTGGATTACGAAACGAATACTTTGACCATGCAGAGCAAACATCACTTATGAAATGGTAACCTATTACTAAATCTTTCGCCAGGTAGTTAGTTACATTGGAATAAAAAATTGCTTCCCATAATTTTGCCAATAAAAGTCGAAAAAGAGTTTCCAAATAGTAGATTAGTGTTACTATCGATATATCTTTTAATCCATGTAAATTTTATTCCGCTGATAAAAGAATCAATATGAGTGGCTCCCAGGCCACCTTGATCAAATTAACTTCTTTTTATTTTATCGGGTTTGCCCTCCCAGATGAAACTGAACAAATGAGTCTCTAATTCTTTTTTAAAAGTAATAGGAAGTTAGGTAATACTTGAAATAAGAAAACCCGTTGTGAAAGGGCGAAAGTCTTAATAATAGTCTTTCTACTTAGACGTGTAAGGTCCCTCGTCGACCATATATTTAACTTATCTTTAAGTCGTAAAAGTTTCGGTGTAATATAGGTTGAAAAAATTATCTCTGTTGACGTCAAAGGTAATACCCAAAACAGCGACAGGGTCAAGAGTCCAAGCGAAATTGAACTCGTTTAAGAAAAGCGGCTTATCATCAGCTACTGGTCCTAGGATCAAATATAAACATAATGGCACTTGAAAGCTGGACACACTTATGAGGACGAACCAAAGGGCCCTCAGCCATTAGAACATAATAATGTAATGCCTACATTAAAAATATAGCATTTTCTAGGTTTGTGAATATTGTACCATTAGACAAGTATAAGGCAGGGTTACAATTGCAAAAAATGAAATGAAATCCGCTCCGTACATCCACAGCAAGCAATGAAAAATTACTCATCCTCTCCCATGCATAAAAACCGATAAAACAGTATGCCATATAAACATGGAGAACACGAAACCACAGGATAATGTAACATCATACAGAAAGAATTTGATTATGAAGTTGCAATTTGTACCAAGCTATCAGCGTCAGTAAGGTAGAAAAGCTACTGGCCAATCGAGACACTCACCGGCCCGACTTTCTCATTTATATAGCTTTTACTAGTGAGTTTAAACTTTTTTAGGAGCTGGGCCAAATGGTGAGGCAAGGCTGAGGTCCAGGGCCGCATGAACTGATTGAGGTTCATTTGTGGCGGCGAAATAAAACTGCATGTGCGACATGCAGTGGTGGATCCAAGAATTTTCCATGAGGAAGTTTTGAAGAATTTTTCCATCAGTGCTATTCCTCACCCTGGTTTGGGAATGAGGTAAGAAAAATTGACATTCCAAATAATCTAGAACTGAAGAATGCAGAAAATAGCACTGTGAAACACAAAATTATCGCCGAAATTATTTAACTATGCGTGAGTTATTGTAGAGTGGAAAGAATTGGTATCGGGCCCAGGCACCTTGGGTACATTGCAGCATGACCGTTTGCAGGTTTTTGGGAGGGGCAACTTCTAAGGAGAGCGCCACAACGATTGCGAGTAGCGCAAAAAAAAAAAAAAAACAAATTGCCACAAATTTTTCCTTCATCAAGCGCGTAGCCAGGATTTTGTCAAGGGGGCGAATTCAGGTTGAAATATAGACACGGCGCCTGAGACAACGAGATCTGGATGGTGAAACCCCCCCCCCCTCCAACGGCGTGGGTTCCATGACCCACCTTAGAGTTTTGGTGTGCCCCTCGGGGCAAAGCCCCAAAATTTCTGGGGTATTAAAGGAATTTTGGGCATTAGAATAATACATATAAGCTTCTTTAAATGGCATTGGGTGCCCACTACCAAAACCACAAGGATCACAATTTGACTCTTTTTTTAGTTATAGCCTTACTGGGTCCGTCTAACTTTAACAGCCTGTTGGGATTGATTTTACTGAGGCCTCTAGGGTGCAATGCAAGATGGATGATAGTGAAGTTTTCCTATTGCTTTGAAACAACAATTTCACCTAAATGGTTCTCTGCATTGTCCTACACATGCAGGAAATAATTTGAAAACTGGTATCAGATTGGATGCCCTGGGAGCGAGCTGAAAAATTGCATTTTTTAACAATTTTTAGCGATGTAAGTTATGAATGAACAAGGAAAATGTGTTCATGGGGGTTTCCCCTATACTGCCCCCAGTATACGTAAGTTGCAGGATTTTGCTCACTTAAAAGAATTATAGGTCCGAGTATATTATACGTAGATTTGCAGTATGGGAGAGAATTTTGCAATCCAAACATAGTACATTACAGGAAATTGCACTCTACATCAAACTTCTTTACAACAGTTCTGCTTTTACCGTGTGCGTGTGGCTATTATTGGGAGAAACTTTATAGTATCCCAACCGCAGTTTTGATCAGCAATTTTCAAAAACATTAAAAAAGAAAAAAGACTAATATCGAGGGCAGCATTAAATCCTGTTTATTGATCCTCATTATCTCAAAGGCTGCCCAGAAGGTAAGGACATGTAGTACATTATACGTTGCGAATCTGGTTTCACTCAATTTAATTACGGCGCATTTTAAAACATCACTTGCATGCAAAGAATCTATTACCAGTAATGACCAACGTTTTACCGTTGAGCAGGGGTAATATTTGTGAAGCGCTTTGAGACTTATCGCTAGTGTAAAGCGCTACATAAGAACAAATTATTATAAATTATTAAAGAACTCCTATAAACCAGTGGTCATTAAGAGTGCTGTATTTTGGTAGTTGTTTGTGGTGGGCTGAGGACACGCGTTCAACAACGCGAATTAGCCAGCGTGGTTCCTCGTCTTCTATTCGTGTCAGTGATGCCAGTATGGGGAGAAAATTTGGTATCCCAACGGACGTAGATTGCACAAATTAGTCATTATAACTCCGTTCGTGGGTCACCAGTACGGGAGAAAAATTGGCAAACATAGAAGGTGATCCCCCCTTTAAGCATCAACTTGTAACTAGACTTTGCATCCACCATGTGTGAACCAGCAATTAGCCTATGGCAATATGGGAAGAAAAACGTGGCGTCCAAATGCTCTAGGGGAGAGCGGGTCTAGTTGTGACAATTTTCTTATTTTGGGCTATAATTTCTTCAAAAGAAGAGATAATGATTTAAAGTTATATTCGATGTGTGGGCTTATTAGTACCTTACCGTTGACAGGGTCAAATCTTTTGAAAAAAGCATTCGTTAATAAGTTATATTTAATTAAAAACACCTAATTTTTGTAACAATGTACCCCATATACGGAGAAAGTTGCTACATACAATGGGGTGAATTGTGACACACTGAAACTGTTTATGGGGTTATTTGTTACAGCATGATTTCCTTTAAATTACAACTTGAATAACGATAGAAAGTAAAGTTGGACATTTATATATATCCTATAGCCTAAATGATTTATTTTAGATCTGCATATTAAACGGCATTGTCTATATGTTTACATCGGTTAAATGCGTAGTATTCATACGGGGGGTAAGTTGTTACATTGTACTGTGATACATGGTGTAACAACTACTCCCCCTTTCATATTATTTTAGAAGAAACAGGTGAAGGATAAAAGTCAGGCCTACATGTGATGTGATTTTGTGTTGATATTGACCTTAATAAATCATCTTTTTATACAAAAAGTAATGTACAGAATCCGCTTCTTCAACACAGCGCCAGCACACAATATGCCATAGGCTTAAAAAAGTTTACAGGTGAAAAAAAGCATAAATTTCATCATATCTTTCTAACGGAGTGGTGAATTGTTCAGCTTCCAGGTTTTTTGTTATAGTTAGGACGTTCCTGTGTGCCAGTCATGATAAATCGAGGGCCCTCGCCCTATTTGAATTTCAGATATCACAACCGTGTAACAACTTGCACGTGTCACTACTAGCCCCGCTCTCCCTCACAAATTGCCATAAAAATATTTTCTGGCTCCTTGAATCTTCCTCGGGGAGCATTAATGGACGTTCCGGGCTGCAAATGGCCCGTGGGCCTACACTTAGGAACCTAGGGTCTAGGATGTCAGATTGAACCATTAAACTTCTTTTGTAGCACTTTCAGTCTATCTAACAACAAATATTGCTTGCTAACAAAACAGCTTGCTCTAACAAAACAGCAACAGACTGTTAGCTTATGATGCTCATAAAAATTAGCAAATATTATTTGACATTGAACCTGAAAAATATAGCAACTAAAATTGAAGCGTGTTATTGTACCCTGGTAGACACATGGCTTAGCCATGAGAACGGTGAACTCATGGTAAAGTTAAAAAGTTCCTACAGTGTATACATTATCTTGAAACCTGTTTTCCTGTCAGATATTTTTACACAATATATAACTGTCGCCACTTGGGCTACTGTGGTTGAAGTGGGCCTCAGGAATATTATAATGAAGGCTTCAGACATGTCATGTGCCTTTGACGTTCAATTGTTTCACGGAGTAGGGCGCATTAACCTTGGTCAATATCATGTTCATAAAAACTTTGACAGATTGGTCAGTAGACAATCATTGATTCTGAAGTTGGATTACGCGTATTCACACCTAAGTAAATGTAAATGTCATTCATATTAGCACGCAACCATGTAATAGGTTTATGGAAGAATAAACAACTAAGGACTACAATGAAAAAGAAAAAAAAGGAGTGCAGTAAACCATTCAGATAGAGAGGAAATGAGTAAGCAGCCAAGTTGTCCTATTTTCAAATCTATTAGTTTGTTCGTTGGCCTGGATAAATAAACCCTTTTGTTTGCAGGCCACCGCTTTTCTTCGCTAGCTACAATTAATACAAAACCCACATTTGGATAACCTAAAAGTTGGGTCGCCAGGTAATTCCAAATAAATCTGACATGTTGACATGTGTTAAAAATACCTGCATCGACTCCCCGATTCATGGTTTGCTAAGTTAGGACTAGCCAGACCTCACCCCATCTCCTAAGAAAGTGGCTCGTGGCAAGAGACGTTTGAGAAAAACATGTCAATGAATTGATTTGCCAGTATGCTTGCATCTTGTCCATACAATCTTTTAAATTTGTTCTCAACATTTTTGATGAATAATGGTCAAATGTCTGGTAGCTATTCTGTCAGAACTAGTCTGTTGTTGGTTAAATCTTCACTGTTAAGTGTGTATTGGATATCAATCCTGTTGGTGGAGGGAAAGAGCAAACAATTGGCGGATTTATATTAATACAAAATCGCTCGTCTGATACTCCAAATATCTTCCTCTTCCCCCTGATAATTGCTGCATTTCAGTGACTAGTTAAGTATTCTTGTTGTCTCAGTAGAAAGCGAGGTTGAAAGGACATAATTTTTAGAGGGACTAGTTGCCGTTGACCCTGGTGAAACCGAATAAAGAGCCATGAGGAATATTTTCTGAGCACATCTATGGATTCACCACAACTACCCTATATAAAATTTTGGGCAATTTTTTCGGGGGTAGGATTTTTTGGGGGGCGAGACATTTGGCGAAAGGTATTTGCTATCTCCCGCTGATGGCGAAGACCTGAAACTATTTCCACATGCCATGATATGACCCGAATGGACATGAGACTTATCTAAAAGGGAATATACAACCACCCGATTCAGAGTTAGTATGCCCGTCACTCTAGTTCATGAATGGCCTATTCTGATCATGTGACAATACTTTTGTTAGTGAATTGAGAAATTCAAGGAGGATTTCTCCTTGCTTTACCTATTGTTTGTAGTAGTTATCTTTAAAACGTCTTCAGATGTGCTTGTAATGCAATAAAAAGAGATTTGCAAGAGTTTGCTGATTTTTAAAGCAAATTTTGGGGTCCCACTGTACGATCATTTTCATAAAATCGTGGGGTCATACCATTATGTGACCCCTTTGAAATAGCCAGTACCGGAATTAAGATCATAAATCGGTTTTCCAGACCCTCTAGAGCACTTGCCTCAAAACTAAACGAGTGAACTCTGTTACATGTAGTTTACGGTCTGGTATCAAATCAAAGAATTTAGTAAGAAACATTGTTAAATATAAGTATGCAGTTTCAGTGACCACTATATTTTCGGAATGGTGCGAGGCGGTTACTATGATCATGTACCTTTCAGAATGGCCACTTGGAGAAAAGCAAGAAGGAAGCTGATCATCTGTTAACTGTTAACAGGACGGTAATACCATCAAAGTACTACCAATATTAAGCCATTCCCACTAACATACCAATTTTACTTCAATGAGGGGGCTCTTTTAAAATCTTTTCGGAAAGTTTGTGCGGGATATTTTGTGATCTACATGAGCTATTTCTCGTTACGTTGACAATTAGGCCTATCTAGGAAGGGAGGACGGAGATTTTTGTCACAACTGGCTTTTTCTGCGCCCACCTCAACATCTTTCTTAAGCGATTTTGCTTGCCGCGAATGCGAATCGGCTGTCACCATCTGAGGGGCGGCAAGCAATTTGAGTCGGAGCCTGACTGTATGGAAACTCCGCCACTGCTCAGGGACATGACCAGAAAAACAACACAACACACAGACACAAGCCCAGGGGAGTAGCCAGGATTGTGTTGTGGAAGGGGTTGTAAAGCAATGCGACAAGGGGGGGGGGGTGTAAGGGAAGGGGTTTCCCCCTCCCCTTTGGAGCAAAAACGGCTTTTAGGTCTCCAGATGCAAAATGGTGCTATGTTTGTGCCTCAAACGTAATAAAGTTTGTAGTAATCTTGTTTTTTTTGCCATTATTTTTTTCAAGCTTGGGTCATGGGGGGGGGTTCAATCCCCCCCAAACTCCCCGTGGCTACGCGCCTGCACAAGCCGCACCACAATTTGCATTAATTGAATTTTTGGGGATATCACAATCACGTGTACACTTTCTTCTCTTATTAAGTCATAAGACTAGGCTTAGTTAAAAAGACAATAACGAAAATGTGATGTTTAGCCTAAATTCGTCGTTCTGATTCTCCGATTAAAATGCTTGCCATCTTTTTAGCTATTTATCTATACACTTTCTTTAACCAGGGTAACCCGCAGTCCCAAGGGACTTTTCTTTCATATGGCCCTTGGTAAAAATAAAAGAAATAAGTATGACATTTTATAAATATAAAACATATATTAAGTTAAATATTATAACTTATTACTAGATATTTTAATATCCTAAAAATATATTGTATAACTCTTACGATATTTTGTAACATTGAATTAGTAGAACTACATGTCATACCGTTTGTTTTGCCAGGCTATTTCTATTACGCAGAATTCTTCACAAGATCGCTTCCTTAACTCATTACACGATTCCATTACGGTATTTATATGTCGAACGGTGACGACGTTGCTTATAACGCGTTCCTTCCTAACCCAGTAAGGTGACAAGTAAAGGGCCGGAAAAGATCTGGCCAAGACTGTAACCTCACAAATCCAGGCACAGATCCAGCCTCCAGCCTCCAGCCTCCATCCCACTACTTTTTGAGACCATACCAAACACCCAAGCTGCACACAAAGTTCCTGTATGCTTTTCTTGATTGGTAGATGTCAGAAAATGACATTTAACAGTCCTTGGTTTTAAAATTTGCATAGGAGAGGTGGAGAGGGGAGGGACCCCTAGATAGGTGGGTGAGAGGAGGGACCCCTAAATTCCCATGTTGTGCTTATTTCGAAGAAAAAAAATTGTAGTTATTGGTATCTATCTTGCTCCGAATTGCTGAATGGGCCATTCTGCACAGTTCCCTACAAAATCTTTCTTTGTATAGGTAAACTTAGACCGGAGCATGTTGTCACATTTTTAAGAATTTGGCTGAGAAGAATTTCTTCGGGATTCAAACATATGAAATATATATATGCAGTGGCGTCGCCAGGAGTTGGTGATTGGGGTGGGGGCGTTCCCCCATGCCCCCGTGTCGGTGCCACTGTTAACATAATTTTTAGCTTAATGATTTTACAAAAATCTACTGTTAATCGATTACAAATTTCCCTGTTTTTAGTAATTTCTATTTTATGTAAATTTACGGCTGACTGTTTTATATTCCAAATTTCATTTTACATAGATTTTTATTAACTTTTTTATTCTTGGTTTAGATTATTAACTATATTTAATGATGCGATCATCTAGACCAGGTAGTTGCACTGCAACTAAATAGTGTCATGGAGTCCGTACATTTTCAAAAGTGTTCTCGGCTCCCTGGCGTAGGGAAAAACCAAAAATTTCTCCCGAAGTAGTTTTGCTCCCCGGAAGGAGCTACATCCTCGAGAGAGGCAGCAAACACAACTGACCAACTTCTTGACCTTCACACTCTCCATCATAGGCCTGGCATGCGTGGTCCGGTTCTAGACTGGCTGAAAAGAACAGATACTGATTGCCGCTGCTTCGCATGTCTTTTGGGACTTTTTCATCAGAAACTAATAGACTTATTATTTACCTTGTTTGAAAATATTTACAACGGATATACTGTATTCTCTTAAGCATTTACGGTATTTTGTAGGGAATTATTACATTGTACAAGAAATGTTTACTTGCCAGTTACAAAGTTCCTAAAGACTGCGTGTCAGAACTAACATGGCAAAGCTGGATCCTCAGTGTTTTGATCGAGACTACTCTAGTTGTAACAGATAGAAGGCTGTGAGTTGAGGCAGATTTTACCCGCTTGTCCGTGGCGGTGTTTGACAGGCGGTGGAGTCCCTTGGTCTCAACGAGGGTGGGTTGGGTGATGGTGCACCTTAAGTTTGTTTCCCATTGTAAGTATTTAAATATTTGTAAACTGATATGAGTATGTAAGTTGTTGCAAATATTGCTGTGAGTATGATGTCAGTGTTGTTTTTTAAGTACGTTATTTTGTAATAAAAAAGACTCTTTCGTTTGCTATTGTTTCATGTTTATAGCTTTCGTATTGTGTTTGTGATCCGGTCTGGATTTTGTTCGGTTTGGTTTTAGTCCGTGTCCTTTTCTAAGTACGGAAAAACACATCATTTCAAATTCTAGGAAGAATTGTGCAACCTTTATGAAAGCTTGAAAACATTGATGATTTGTTGATTGCGTGATTTTGTAATTAAAACACCCTTGTATTGGTCATTGTGTGACATGTACATAGTTTTGTGTTTCTTTCTCTAAATATGTGGCAAAACATCAGTTCTGTGTTTTATTATCTAAAAACATGTTTTCCATAATAAATGAAAATTCACATAATTTTCAAATCGGGTTATAAATTTGCCAAAAATTCTGTTAAAAACCAAAACTCTGCAGAACGATATGGTTTAAAGATTGAGAATTTTTATTTTTTTATTTTTTTTTTTGCTTTGCTTTTTGAACACCGAACCTTTATTTAGTTGTTAGAACATTTACACTATAACATGACATGTAAAAGCAGATAAATGCAAATACTGTAAAAATGTCCGTAAATTACAGATATATTTTAACAGTTATATAAATTTACATAAAATTCTGTAAAAAGAGTAAAATTAACAGAGCAGTAGTTTTAAGGATGAAAAAATTCTTTAAAACCGAACCTTCATGCAAAGTAACAATGGTTTTAAGTTTAAATAATAAATTTTGGATATATAGCAGTATATTTTAACTAAACGGAAAAACACATAAAACCTGTAAAATGTGTGTGTGTAAATTTCCAGATATTTTTAACACATCAGTAAAATATTTCATTCTGATATCTCAACACATGCCAAACATTTCACCTAATATTCTTTTTATCAAAAGACTAAAAATGGGAGAACTTTGTGTTTTCTGAACTCTTTCAATCTTACTAGGGAGTTGTTATTTGGACAACAGCTCCCTGACCTTACAACACACATAGTTGTAACGTACGCACAGTGTTAGGTTTGCCGTTCGGACCGCAGTTTTCATGTGACTCGGACGGGCACATATTGCTACAACCTACTCCCAACATGTTTCTTACATACTAAGTCGTTGTAAGACAGATATTAGGCCTACTAGTTAAATGTGTCTAAGACTACTTCTCTAAAATAGAACGGTTACCGAGGTTTAGACATGTATGGTCTGGACAGTGTACTGAAATGTCGGAATGTAAGTGACTACGGTACACGGTTAAACTTACACACACACACACACACACAAAGATAAATAAATAAAAAATAAATACGTAAAACTTACAAACAAAAATAAAGAAGTACAGCAAAAGACAACGAAACTGCAGTCAATTAGTAAAAAATTTCACAGCACTCTTTTTCTGCATTCTCTTTGATTTTCATTATTTTTTGTTCTGTAATTGTTAAGAATTTACAAATATTTTGAAAAATGTAGCCTTAGTCAAAATTTAGTTAGCAGGGTCGGAAAAGATTTATGTAAATAGCTTCCATTCTCTTTCTCCCCACCATGATGACTTAACTGGTAGTGTTACAAGCTCTCCCGTTACTTCCAGCCCGGTCTCCCCTACTTATTGACAGGAATGCAAGATGGCGTGAAATCAGGTCTAACAGATTGCGTAGGACATACTGCCAATATAGCACCGGCGATGCAGGAAAATGATGTTTTCTTATGTACTGGTGTATTCTTGATTTCCAGTTTCGAGAAAATAGCATCTAACAATGTTTGATTTCAAAAATTGCAGGGCCACGGGTCTTTACCAGTACCGTTTCGGTGACCACCTGCTGAAGCCTGTCTGAAGGAGCAGGGGTCACATTGCATAGCACCGGTGGTGAAAACTAGGACGTTTGCTCCATGTGTATTTATCTTATGCAAGAAATCGCATCTACCGATGCTTGTTTTTTTAAATACCCAGATCCCCCTACAGTGCCTTACTGCTTCACCTTGGCATGATCATTGTCCTGGTCTATTGGCAAACCTTTTCCAAAATTGCAATGATCGTACTGCATAGCAACAGCGATTCCTGAAAATTAAGTAGTGTGTATTTATTTTGATTGCCAGATGACAGGAAATGTTATTTAACGGTGATTAATTTTAAAACTTTCCGAGACACCCCATATCGAGGTCTCAACAATTTGACCCTCGTGGGTTCAAACTTGGCCCTCATAAAGTTTTAAACTGCCCCTTCCTCTTGTACAAATCCCGACCCCTGCCCCTCCTCTCCTTGACTGCTGTGAGAATCATTCTACATTTGGGGCTAATTATATTTCCCTTTAAATACATTTAGAGTGAGGTTATGGTGCTTTTTAGCGGAATAAAGCATTTTCAATATACTGGAACGTAATTAATGCGGGATTACATGTATTGTCTGAAGCAAAACGGATTGAGGAACACTGAAGACAAGGAACAAATACGGAAGTGACTTCAGGGCAGAAAGCACGCCAAATTTTCACATTTTAAAAATGGTCAGTACTCAAGCTAACCAACCTACCAGTCGTAAAAGTTTGATTACTTATTAAAATTGTTATACCGAAAAGGCTTTCCTCCCTTATTTTTCACATTTTTTCTCAAGTTTCTGAGGGTTGATGTGCCAACTGCGGCATGACGATGTACCGACCGACCGCCGTAAGAAGGGGGGGGGGTCACACCCAGCCCATTCTACTCCCCTGGTTTACAGAATAAAGTATATTTCATATGACCAGGTTTTCATGACATTATTGACTCGACCTTTGTAAGTTAATTCATAAGTTGCTCAATTTACTCATATTTTAGTATACTCTAAGTGGTGGAAAAATTTACTTATACATCTTGAAGAACTTGTTTTAAAATTTAACTTACCTTACGTGAACCCAGATGATCGTTGACTTCTTCCAACAGAACATGTAAGCTAGATTTCTCTACTCCATTATTCCGCTCGGCAGACTCTGTTTGCTCAGCTCCCCAGCTTAATTTGCAAACCAATGTTAGGAATATGACTGAACAAGGAATATGTCACAAAGCCTGCTTCGTAGGCATCTACCCCATATGAGACGACCACATCTAAAAGATAATATTTTTTTTATTTTATGAAACAGTGTGTGTTTTCAAGGTACTCGTAGGATATCAATGGAAATTGTTTTATGGTTACTTAATTTATATGTAGTGTTGCCCTGCATGTAACGTTCCCTGCATATAGCAAACATCCTTATAATGATTTTTATGACTTTCACAGGCGTAGTTGCACAAATGATAATGGAAACTTTTGCGGTGTATCTGTGGGTTGTTTGTGTATGGGACTATGGCTAACCCACCTTTATTACTCTGGCCCCTAGTGGTTAACCACACATCTTAAAAATTATTGACCTGGCAACGTTACACTGTATGGAGCAGAAATGAGTCGCTCATGAATGGACATCTCAAAGCAGCGTCCAAGGCCATGAACAGTTTATATTCACAGACTCCCCAATGTACTTACATGAACACAAAAGAAAAGGACAAAAATATGTCGGATGATTTCAATGACAACAAAGGCTCATTGAAATCTCACAGACAGCCAGTAGGCTATAAAAAACATTGATGGATCAGTTAATATTCCTCATCCTTTGTCGGCCTACCTGTGGTAGTTTGAAGTTCATACATCTTATAATTATATACTTGTGTATTTCATTTGTAATAACAAAATAACCAATTTATTAGCAAGTTAGCAACACCACGAGGTTCGTAAAAAATAGTGTGCTGAAAGCACGTATGGGCTGGAAGTAAACTGCAGTCCATCGTTGGGAGCTTCCTTCACTTACTCAGAACCTATGTTTCAGCTTGTTAATTTCAGTGGCGTAGCCAGCGGGGGGGGGGGCAGGGAGCAGAATGCCCCCACAGAAATTTTGGGGACGCGATTGGCGATGTTGAAAAAATGAAGGAGAGCAAAAAAAAAAAAAAAGAAAAAAAGGTAAAAACGGCAAGAGGAGGGAGGGATTCGGAGGTGGCGTCAGAGGGGAGGGTGCAGGCCATAGCCCCCGTCGGCGAAGGCTGCCCCCGTCGGGGATTTTTTGCAGTTTTGTCGGGGGTCTTAGTCAATACGATAAAGTATGCAGACCCTAGTCTCCCCGATGGTTTACCTGTTTTTTTTTTCTCAAGAGGACAATTTCTCTAATAAGAACCCAAAATTTTCGGTGCGCTACGCGCGATGTAGATTCCCTCCAGTTTCTTCAATACTTCCATTCCACACAGCTAAGGAGTATAACTCCTGTCAAACTTACCAAGTAACAGATAGGCAGAGTACACAGGTTATGTAGAGGTCGTAAATTTCATCCCTTACTACAAAGCCTAGTTGCTGTTCTCTTGTGTGTGTCATGCGGTAGATCAGTTAGTGAGCGACTCACGGAGCAAAGTTTGGCTATTTCATCGGGTAGTCCAGGTGGTTTCAACACAATGTATGTTATCCCCGACACAGTCTACAACCCCTTTAGTTTCTATTTTTTTTTCTTTTGTTCTTAATGATTACATAGTCAATGTTTTTTGTGTAAGCCTACCAAAAATTTTCGCGCTTTGCAATTTCACGATTCAGACTCAAAAGAACACTATCAGTGCGCAACTCGGCTTTTGAAGTATTAAGTAATATTGTGCAAAATATGCCCTGCAATGGCATGGGGTATATAGGCTCCTTCATATCCCCTTCTCACCACCCCCTCGACATATAGGGGCTGTTGGAACTTGGGGTCGCTGGCATGGTCCACCCCCTGTCGGTAAAATTCTGTCGCTTCCCATGGTCGGTTTACTTATTTTAGCTTTCAAAAGAGCTATTTCTGCAATAAAACCCAAAATTTTCTGTACGCTTTGCCCACTCCTCTTCAGTTCCGTTACTTTCAGCTAATAAAGTACAAACCCTTCCCATTTTTTCAAGTAACTTAAAAAGTAGAATATATGGATTTATGTAAATGTCGGGAATTTCATCTCATTTTGCTAAACTTAGTTAATGTTCTCTTGTGTCTGTCGTGCGGTACAGCTAGTGAATCGAAGAGGGAAGTACAATGTGAGTTGTGCCCAGACAATTGACCTATGTAAGCTTTAAATAAGTACAAAAAATTTTCGCGCGCTTATCCACAGTTTAGGTTTCGGCAAAAACATTAAATCAGCGCAAAACTATTTTCCTCTAGCATATACAAATTTTATGAAATATATGCCTCGTAGTGGCATGTTATAGTACACTGGAGGTTTTCTTCAAATCCCCCTCACCAACCCCTCGACGGCATCCTGGCTGTCGGGGGTTCGGGTCGCTGCCCCGCCCCGTCGGAGAGTCTGGCCCCCCGTCGGGCAAATCCTGGCGCCACTTCTGGAAGGATGAAAAAGTTTTCCCTCATACTATAAGACTTGCATATGTGTTTTGAAGCAATGGAGTGCAGCAACTATTTTTGAGGGCGGCCATTTTCACTCGGAGGGCGGGCTTCCCCTTTAAAATCCCCTGTGGATAACGCTGGGATCTAGTATAAAAAGGAACAAAATATAGCACCGTTTTGCATCTAAGCCCTTCGAGACAGCAAAAAAATTTAAAAAGGGGAGGGGACACCCCTTCCCTTATACCCCTGTCCCAGGACGGCGGTCAAGAATTTGGACAATGAGTCGACTTTGCCCCCCTTTCCACACCAAAAACCTGGCTACACCCCTGGTTAATTTTCAACATAGATAGCCTATGGCTTAATTGGCAAACATTAAAAGACTGTAAACTATGGTTAACAAACTATGGTGAATTTGGCTTAAATGTGTCTCTAATTCTTCAAGTTGATCAGCTTTTTTCCTAAAGTCCCTTCGGCTAGATGCCGGAAGGGGAAAACAAAACGTTACACCGAAGGGGTTCTGCTATTCAAAGGAGCCATGCCCCTTGATGGGACACTATGGCCTTGTCTCTGCCGACACTGAGACTCGTACATCTGTTATGCATGACGCAGTTCTAGACTGGCTGAAACGACTAGTGCGTTGCATTAGTGAGATAATAGGCGAAGGAAGCTGTTCGAGGCTGGGGGAGGGGGTAAAACTTATTTTGGATTGCCGTCCTGGGGATGGGTCTAAGGGGAGGGGCCCCAAGCCCCGCTTCCTACGCCCTTGAGTGAGAGAAAGAGATGACCATGCATGGCTTCAACCATAGAAGTATTACCTCCTACTTCCACGTTTCAGCAGGGTCACTAATTATCAAGGCTGATCAAAACAGGAAGGTACTGCCTCCGAGGTATATACAGTACTTCCACGATCAAAGAAGGTCTCAGCTGACTTGCACTAGTATATACTCACGTGAGTTATCTGTTTTTGTCAGCCTGACTAGAACTGACGGGCCAAGTATGACATGCCCATGATGGAATTGGGTCTGGGGGCTGAGAGGAAAGTCACACGTAGGCAACACTGTCCGCCTCAATATAAATTACGATATCAGTACTTGAGAAAGGGTTGTTCTCCTTTGCGGATGGGGCGATCCCCCCACTGTCCCTTTTTCCCAATGCTGCACTCTAAAAACTGTTAGGCACGTTTCTCACCTGAAAAAGAGTTGGGTAAAAAAAATGGCCCAAGTTGGTCAAAAAGTAAGCAAATTTTTACCCAACCTTAAGTACGCCACCGATAATGATAAAAGTTGAACCATTGGAAAACACACTGGTGAATTACCGAATATATAGGTACTGGTGCAATTCAAATCAGAACTTTCTTAATTACCACGAAAGGTTTTTTTTTTTTTTTTTAAACTATTGATTTCCTTCAGCTTTACATCATTGTAATTTATTTTTCTTTCAGTAGGTGCCCGAAATATTCTCAGCATATTGCCCGAATTTTCACAAACATTTTTTGTTGGGGGCTGTAGTCCCCAGCTCCCTCTGCCTCCTACGCCTAGGTAGAGGCTATTGCCCGACTGTACTTGAGCTGGTCTTGTGTATCAGGAGTGTACACACTTTCGACTTCTGCATTTACGCTAATGGAATACGACCTTAAAATCTTTAGCTGTCAGCGAAAACAATTATGATAAAAACCACGGAAAATTATATTTTAGGTATGGTAATTCCCGGTTCCTCCGTTTTGTCATTTGGTCTAGTTGACAGTGAGTGTCCAACAAAAGAAATACACACGCGTTTGTCATTATATGGAGTTCGCAATTCGCGGTTTTGTCTCCGGTTGTCTCCATTCCCGTTATTTTGTTGTGTAGTCGGACTGTCATTAGGACATACCGCCCACACTTTTCTCATATGTTTGCTGTGGTTCTCGACATGCTTATACTCAATGTAAATTTGTTCATATTTTATCTGACGTATTGAACTGAATTGTAAAATCCTGATATTAGCATTGAAATACTGGTGTGAGATCAGTGGCGGAACCAGGGTTTTAAAAGTGTCATTAGGACATACTGCCCACACGTTACTCATATGTTTGCTGTGGTTCTCGACATGCTTATACTCAATGTAATTTGTTCTTTTTTTGTCAGACGTATTGAACTGAAATTGTAAAATCCTGATATTAGCATTGAAATACTGATGTGAGATCAGTGGCGGCACCAGGATTTTAAAAGTGGGGCGGGGGGGGGGGGGGAAGGGGGGGCAAAAGAAATTATAGTGGGGCAAAAAAAATTAAAAAAATGCAAGAAATCGGGCGTGAAGCGCGAGCTTTGGCTGATCACGGGGCAGGGATCCCGCCTTAGGGCCCCTGGTGGGGTCCTGGGGCAAAGCCCCCGGAGGCTCCGAAGTTTTAGCATATCTCTGGGTGAAAAATTAAGTCTCAGGATAGGTATATTTTTGTTCATAATACATCATCAAACCCAAAGATTCCAAATAATTTTAATGCATTAGGCAATTCCACCTGTCAGGCCACTATACGTTTTAGCGGGTGGAGTCCAGGGGCCCGACCTAGGGCCCTTGGTGGGGGTCTAGGGGCGAAGCCACCGGGAGCTCTGAGGTTTTAACGTACCTCTGGGTGAATAAATAAGTCTCAGAATACTATTCTAAGATCTGATTGAGCTGGGTGAATAAATAAGTCTCAGAATACTATTCTAAGATCTGATTGAGTAGGGTGGGGGAAACTGGGGGAACTGTGGGGGCAAGGAAAAAATTTTGAGGCAAATGCCCCCTCTTTTCTCCACTTAGCGCCGCCACTGTGTGAGATTGTGACATGCTGCTGATATTTTCTTCCAAAATTTTGGGAGAGACTTCGATTAGCCCAGCCAGTTAACGCAGACAAGTTCTCACGGATAACGAAATTCCGCATGGAGTTTATCATCATGCTCGAGCAGAATGACATGCTACTATTTAAGTGTAACATGCCGATGATTTTCCCTGACATGTTGATGTTCGTTTATAATATACTGTTACTTATCATCCGCAAATGTATGAATATTAATGAGTTGGCAGGAACTTACCGGTGGGCTGGACCCCGCAGCTGTGGCCAGACAAGACACCGAAGGGGAGAGATAGCTTCCAAGGGCAAACTTTTTAGGGGGCGAGATATATTGAATCCCGTTATAGGGGCTCATTGAGTTGATATCGATTATTTTTTGATGAGTTTGAAGGGAATCATTGCATGACAATGTTTCGAATTAGGCTCATTACTCATGTATCACTTACTATAGTTACCGAAAATATGAGAAATTGTAATTTTTATGGACAGGAGTATGATTATTAGCTTATGGTGAAAAGTGTCTGGTCACGAATTTGTTACAAATGATTGTAACCATCCTACCATTGTCATTTCAGTTGTGTGTCAGATGTGCGAAACCTCTTGACCATTTACCATCAAGATGTGGGGAATTCTCAACAGGTGTGAAAAATGTCATGAATTTTGTGAACCAACTCAATAAGCCCCTTAAAGGCAATGGTAACTTTGATTTTTAAGAGGGAAATTTTCATGGGGGCGCTGCCTCTGCCTCCATGTCCTCCGACTGGACCGCACCTTGGCCCGTAGACCGCAGGTTGGTCAACTTTTTGTTAGGATGTGTATCTCTCACTGTCTGCATTTGTGATTTTAGAGCAACACAAGTTTGGAAAAATGATAAAGCTGTTAGAAGTATAAAACCCTCACTCTTCGCAGTTCACAACCCTACAGTTGAACGAGACCATCGGCTGTAGATCGTCCTGGTAGTCTCAATACACCTCTGAAGATTTCCTGAACAAATGTAAGGCAGAGATCATGAGACGAATATCCACAGACCCAAATATAAGCCAGGTTCTTCAAAAAAGTTTCTTTACAAATATCATCGGTTCCATTTTCAAACGGTTTATTAAAGAAGATATTCCTCTTATAAAAATAGGAATCGATGCATTTTATCAAAAATCGAAATATCCAATGAAACCATACGCAAGTCATAATTAAGCAGAATTTAATTCTGGCTGAGATAATAATAGTTTGATTTTATATTGCAACTGTGATCAAGGATCTGTCGCTCTTTTCAATCCTCAAACACACCGATGCTCAGCTCTGAGGCTGCAAAGCTGCAAAGAAGTCTTAAACTCTTTAACAATTTTTCCAGAGTCCCATCATGGACTCTCTTGTGAAGAGCCGATATGAGCGAAAACCAAGCGTTACTCTCCAAGGAGTTAGGTCCCTATGGGACAACATAGACCGAAGATGGCCAACCTCTCGACCTTCAGACTCTACATTATGGATCTGTCATGACCTATTAACCTCTTTTACACTGAGGACTAACTACGGTACATTGTACACTCTTGAACCAATTGGTTGGAAACTGCCATGGGCCGTTAAACCTCATCCAACTAACTAACTAACTAACTAACTAACTAACTAACTAACTAACTAACTAACTAACTAACTAACTAACTAACTAAC
>WURT03653342.1:4556-18842 GCA_009936505.3 Holothuria glaberrima
GTAGAAAAACCTGGGTAAGTACAAATACGGAAGAGACCGTACTAGACCTGGTATTGTATGAGTGATTTGCAGACGGGAGCCAAATTATTGAAAATCCTGTACATATGATTTAGCTTTAATGGAGAAACCTTTAAGCTTAAGTGGAAGCCAATTCATATTGAAAAAATGTGAAGAATTTAATGAGGTGCGAGGACGCAGATCAAGTACAAAGCGCAAAACTTTTATTTTGACAAACCTGGAGCATGTTTTGAGTAGCCAACTAAACTAAGAACAAGCATAATCAAAAGAACATAGAATTAAAGAGTTGGCCAGTAATCTTCTGGAACTCACATCAAGGCAGTTGTCTTATCCCACTTTCCAAATTCTGCATAACACCCAGGCTACAGTGATCACTGAAAATCTAACCAGGGAGTTGCTACTCCCTGAGCTTACCAGTAAACCAGCTCCTGTAGTCCCAGCGACAGAATCTTCTGGGTGCTGAATGACCTTGCTTCAGGGGTGTATGCAAAACGAAGAACGAAGACGGAAGACCGAAGACATGGAAACGAAGAATGTACAACTCCAGGGGTTGGCGCCAGATGGGAGGGGTAGGGGCCATATGCTGCCCGTCGGGGAAGGCAGCCCCGTCATACTTTTTCACTTGGATGTGCGCCACTTCGGGGTTCGGATCATGACACGTCTTCGTTGTGAACATGGACGGCGATCCGTCTTTAAAAGTGGGGGGGGGGGGTATATTGTCAGTGACACTATCTAAGCGGAGAGCCACCACTGGTTGGCGTGGAGCGTACAAAGAAAATTTTGGTCAAAAATACCCCCAGATCCAGGCTTTGCAACGTGACATTATGACAACAAGTATTTCCTAAAAGATAGGCATATCGTAAAAGGTCAAGTGTTCTGATTTCCGCATCTAGTCAGTGGTACCGTACTATCTAAGAGGAGCGCCACAATCAGTTGGCGCGGAGCGTAGAGAATTTTGGCAGAAAATACCACTAGATCACTGGAAATGGCCCTTTCAGCTTTGCAACGTGATACTAGGACGACTGTCGGAAGTATTTCCTAAAAAGGCCTATTGTAAAAAGTCTAGAAAAAGGTAAAGTGTTCTGATTTCCGGAAATAGTCAGTGCGGACACTATCAAAGCGGAGCGCCACGATCAATTGGCGCGGAGCGTGGAAAATTTTGACAAAAATACCCCCAGATCACTGAAAATGGCCCTTTCCATGTTTTACAAGGTGATACTATGACAACTGTCAGAAGTATTTCCTAAAAAAATAAATTGGCCTATTGTAGAAAGTCTAGGAAAAGGTAAAGTTGTCTGATTTCCGGGTCTGCCTGGTTGATTTCATGGGGGGGGGGTATAGTGTACAGTATCCCCCATCCAATTTCATGGAGGGATATATCCCCCATCCCCCAGGATGGCCGCCCATGGTTATGAATATCACGATCTGCAAATGTATTGCTTTGTCTTTCCGTTACATGCGATGCTCCCCTAGTTTGAAGTGAAATTGTATCGGTATGCCACTCAAATTATTTACTAAGTAAAGTCTTCAATTGCACGCGACGTTTCCTCGAGTTTGCATGAATGGGAAGGGGCCAAAAGTCCTGTCCTCTTTTTGAAAATCTAGAGTTATTGTTAAAGGGGCTCATTGTTGACATCGATAATTTTGGGGACTAGTTTGAAGGAAATTATAGCATGACAATGCTTCTAATTATACTCATGTTTCAGTTCTTACAGAGTATGAAAATGTGAGAAATTGTACTGTTTTCGTGGAAAGGGATTGCATATGATTACTACATAATGGTAAAAAGTGTCTGGTCACAAAGTTGTAATAAGTGATTCTAATAATTAATTACCCTTTCATTGCCATTTCAGTTGTGAGTCAGATGTGCAGAATCTCTTAGTTTGATCATTTACCACGTGAGTAAATCTCAACAGGTGTGAAAAAAATCGTGAATTTTGTGAACCAACTCAACAAGCCCCTTTAACATTCTCCAAGAAATGTTACTTACGAAGTCATGCCAGCTCATTTTTCTGAATTAATGAGACCTCTTCTTACCTGAAATATATTAAAGGAAATGCCACTTCTAAAACGAATAATCTGATAGTCACACACTACCTGACTACGCTGCTATAGCTGTAAGAAGGATAAATACTCCCTGCGGTCGGGTCACGGTCAGGACACGTTTTTGTTGTGAATATCATGACTTGCAAATATGACCTTGCCTGCTACATATTATTGCAATGTTCCAGTCAAAATGTTATTGCGTGACGAAGAAAAAATATATCCGGCGGCGGGTGTAATCATCAGCCCATGGCTTCACGTAACCACAAATTTTAATGAGTGTGAACCTTGTACGAAGACTGGAGTGTAACATTTCAGTTAACCCGCGTTGTTTGTATTCTTCGTTTCCATGTCTTCGGTCTTCGGTCTTTGTTTTGCATACACCCCTTGCTTCAGCGAACTGTTTGCCGTGTGACAGTTTGCTGTGTGCTGATCTTTGTTTGGAATTAGGCATTGAACTTGAAAGCATTTGACGTTTTGCGCGGTAAGGCAACGTAACATCTTAAGGTGACTTGAAATACATGTGAGCATGGATCCGGAGCTACTACCTGGACTACAAGGATGGCTTATGTGATTGTAATTAATCCACGGAAGCGCGTGACTGATATGCAGTTGTAGCAAGGAGCTACCTATGCTGGTTGTACGTGGTACGTACATGCTATACTTCCATGCAACATGACTAATTGTGTTTAGAACGAACGGGGTAGCTGGCAGCCAAGGAGCCGGGAATCTCAACATCATGCTATTGTTTGAATCTTTGTCCCATAAAGGTGGAAAGGTAAGTTGAAGGTAGTCTGCCATTATTTAATCTTGTATTGTCAAAAAGTGTTCCAATTTTCCTTCTAAATGAACTTGGGTGGACTACTCATAATCAGGCAACCAGATGTTAGCAAGTCCTGTTTATGAAGTTCAGATCAAATCTCAAGTCTGTTTTTTGCAAGGCTAAGTCAAGTGACAAGTCACTTGCTTCATTCGCAGGTCGGTTTTCACAAATCCAGTCGGTCACTCATTTGGTCAAAGCACAAATCAAGTCACAAACCTCTTTCCCGTGTAGTTAGTTAGTCAGTCAGTCAGTCAGTCAGTCAGTCAGTCAGTTAGTTACATGAGGTTTTACGGCTCAGGACGTTTGTAACCAATTGGTTAAAGTCGGGCCGGCCACGGCCTTTTTGCCAGCTGTGACTCATCATTGGCTTGTTTTCCCTACTCCATTGCTCTTTCCCGTGTAGAGACGAAGTTATAATTTTATGCAACTGTTACAGAAGCAATCAGGTGTCAATTAGGCTTAAAAGCTGTCTAGGGATGCGCCGGATATCCGGTCCGGGTAATGAAAAAGTATCAGGATCCGCTTCCTACCGGATCTTTGAAGGAAACTGGTCGGATTTTTTTACAATTCTATCCTGAAGTACCTCCATTAAACATAAAGGTAACTTTCCAGATGAATATAAAACGTTTGCAAGTTTTCTGTCCATGTAACATAGCAGGAAATTGTATGATTAAAATGTGTAGGAACTGAGTGGTCCTAGTTCATCGTGGCACTGACAGTGACACAAGTGTTCAGTCTTACAGCCTGAAGTATGTCCAAATAAGTGGAACTTACAATGAAGACATTCAAGTTAGCCATGTCCACTTATAGTCATAGGACCCACATTTGCAAATGTTATAATTGTATGAATACTTAACAATTGTTTAATTAATTGGTATATATTCACATTCTCTGTCAAGTATTCCTTGACAATATGCACAATCTGAGTCACATTCATCAGAGCACTTTAATTTACATTCACTGTCAATGTGACAATCAAATTGGTTTTGTTTCAAAGAACGAATCTTACTTTGTCAATTACACAACCAAAGTATTCTTGGGCAATTACTATGCATCATTAGACAGCAAGCCTCGTTGGAGCCTCGAAAACGCTTCTTCTAAAACCTCCGAGACCAGGGGTACGCGTCCGACCCCGAGGTATCACCCCTCCCCCACCCCGGTTGTAAGGTCTCAAAAATTGTCCTTGAGGCGAGGCCTGGCCTCGAGACCCCCAACACTGGTTTTTGACCCTACGTCTTTTCTTAGTACTAGTCTTGCCTCTCACACTTTTTCCTGCATAGATTTATCAGCTGATGCAACTTAATTGTGTGTTTTGTTTGTTATGACCACGGGCGGCAATCCGGGGGTGGAGGGATATATCCCCCATGAAATTGGATGGGGGATACTGTAGACTATATCCCCCCTCCCATGAAATCATCCAGGCAGATCGAGAAATCACAAAACTTTACCTTTTACTAGACTTCTTTCAAGAGGCCTATTTATTTTTCTAGGGAATACTTCTGACAGTTGTCATAGTATCACCTTGCAAAACCTGGAAAGGACCATTTCCATTGATCGGGGGGGGGGGGGTTATTTTGGCAAAATTTTCTTCTCTCCGTGCCGACCGATCGTGGCGCTCCGCTTAGATAGTGCCACTGGCTATTCCAGAAAACAGAACACTTCACCTTTTTCCAGACTTTTTACAATAGGCCTTTGTTAGGAAATACTTCTAATAGTTGTCCTAGTACATTGATTCCCAAATGCTGGGTCGCGACCCAAAAGTTGGTCGCGAAGTGAAAAGCGATGGGTCCCGGGCCTATGTGGGGATCGTGGGGTCGCAGAGCGTTGTAGTGGGTTCCAGCGGTTAGGTCATTATTCAGATATTCTCTGTTCTGAATACGCATAAAACTCATTCCGGTAGGACACAATAGCGTGATTTACGCACGGTTTAGTGTCTTCAACATAGTGCATCGAACATTGCAATTCTTTTTTGAAATTATATTCGTTTGGTGACCAGTGATTTAGAATATATCTGTGAGGACTACATATCTCATTACAAGTTTCCGAAATGGATGCAACTAAAATGTAAATTGATCTTAACATACGGCCGACAGGAATATAGGATAGAGCCATTCTTACAGCATAGGTGTACGAGGCGGCGTAGACTGCACCCCCCACCCCCAAAAAAAATACTGAGGTCGAAAATTCGGACACGAAACGACAAAAATTTGGACACAGAATAGGTGAAATTCCGGCAGAGATGAAGAAAAGTGAAAAGATTACCCAAATTTTGTACTGAGTTCCCGAATTTTTGATCGAATGCCTGAAAAATGTGCAAACATTTTCGCGCGCTCCGCGCGCATGTAGTGGTTTAGTGATCTATTTTATGCACCTGAACTGCAACGAATTTCGGGCAACTTTTTGAGATTCGGGCAAAAAATATTCTCCCCCCTCCCCCTTCCCCAAATTGGAATGTTCCCGTACGCCTATGCTTGCAAGTGCTCTAGTTTCATAAATTCTGACAGGATTTCGTACGTTAATGCATAACCGATTCTATCATGTTGATGTGGACGGCGGTGAAATCGCCGGAGAATGTAAAATCATGAAATTTGGGTCGTTTGAAAAAGCTAGTGGGAATCACTGTCCTAGTATCAGGTTGCAAAATCTTGAAAGGGCCATTTCCAGTGATCTGGGGTGTTTTGGGGAAAATTTTCTACGCCTCGCGCCAACTGATCGTGGCGCTCCGCTTAGATAGTGCCACTGACTAGATCTGGAAATCAGAACACTTAACCTTATTCTAGACTTTCTAGACTTTTTTTTTTACAATATGCCTATTTTTTACGAAATACTTGTTGTCATAGTGTCACGTTGCAAAGCTTAGAAAGGGCCATCTCCGGTGATCTGGAGGTATTTTTGACCAAAGTTTTCTGTGTACACTCCGCGCCAACCGATGGTGACGCTCCGCTTAGATAGTGTCACTAACAATACCCCCCCCCCCCCACTTTCAAAGACGGATCGCCGCCAATGGTTATGACTGTATGTTTTTTATCATTTTTTTATTCTCCTTTTCTGTTGAACGTAGGCCTATGTAAGCTTCTGCCTCTTAAACCCAGGCCTCAGCCAGACAAATGTACTGAAGGGGGCGAAATGGCTTCCAGGGGGCGAACCAATTTTCAGGGGTCAAATGTGCAAATATGTATTAAGTCAATTGCATATTGAAACTTTCTAGGGAATCAGGGGCTTCGCACCCTAGCTCCCCCTCCCATTGGTTACGGGCCTGCTTAAACCTCTTCCTCACTCAAGCGATGTGGATAACTTGAAACTGACTTCTCTAACTGGACCGCATGTACGAAATTCTTGAAGATGTTTTTGTATCGTTTCATGTATTATCTTTGGTGTGGTGATTTTTGTGAATTTGGAAAGATTCTGAATTATACTTATAGAACGATCTACATTTCGAAAAAAGGTAAGGTAATCTGTGAATGTTTGCTCCTATCATACAGACTTGCCGGAAATCATTGACCTCTGTGAAACGTCAGTAACTACAAGATGTCACTTCGTGAATCTTTGTTTTACCATGGAGCTATTTCGTAATAGCTCCATGGTTTTACAAACGGTGTTACGGCTCGGTAGCCCTATCTAGGAAAAACGCGACTTCTAGACTGAGTGCGTAGCAGAATCTGAATGAAATCCTTGGAACGCCGTTCGTGCCACGTAACAACTGCATATCGTTAAGCGTAGTGAGAATTTGAACGAAGGGAATTACGGGTTTCAGGTCACACAATCAGTTGAAGCTAGAGGCAACACCAAATCGCAAAGCCCTCCCCTTGGACAAAGGGGCCAGGCGACCGCCGTGGGATGTTTCTTTGTAATGAGGAAAGCAAATCAGCAGGCAGGGAGTCATATCGGAATATTTTCCCAAGATTCATATAATTTGGGGGCATTATATTTTCTTTCACACTTAAGCCTAAATAGGGTTTAAACCCCTCACCCTCTCCTGCGGCTCAGATGTACCTGCGTGCGGCGCGAGGTTATAAATAATTTAAATACCTGTTAGGTATAGTTATGACGTCATACTTGGAAATACAAAATCTGGAGCAATTAAAGATTTGAACTTATCTTGCAGCGTTTCCTGAGAAGCTGTGGACTTTACAATCGTGACAGACAGAGAACTCTCCTGAAAGCAAAATGTCACGTGATGCAGATTTACCCCATGACAGTGCAGGTACAGAGAAAACATGCATGCCTATAGAGTAATATAATGTAAGCCTGTATGCTCGGATCAGGTTACTGTACATTTTATTAGTTCCAAATCAATCTTTGCAAATTGGTACTACCTTTATGGCAAACCTCTGTGGTGGGGATTCATCCAAAGCGTAGTCTAAGTTAACTTTTGCACATGTTATCGAAATCTTTTGGAAGCGAAAACAGACATTTATGATATATCTAGTATTTCTTCTATGCTGAGAGTCAACAAACATAAATAGTAATGTTCATAGTTTTTCACTACTTCTATCTAATTAAGGCAAACGTCGTAGACATTCATCGCATTTTGTGTTGCTTACTGTATTACACGGAAACACAATTTGTTAACGTATTAGCATGAGCTTGATAAAGAGCCTAGTCTAAAAGCAGTAAAAAGACGTAGTACTTTCAACTATTAAAGTTATGGTGACATGCCACCAAAAAGAGCTGTTTTCACTTGGCAGTTAAAGAATAAAATCCACCAATGAAAGATCCATTGGAATTATTTCAATATTTCAAGATGTTCCTCCTCGAGGGTTGATGGTATTTGAAGTAACTTATTTCCTATGCAAAAAATAATGATGTGGAGTGTTGCACAGTGTTAAGATTTCTTTTGTTAACCCTATATTTATCTCTTAATCACTGATCAGATAGTTTATAGTTTGATGAGTGATATAACTATTTGTGAAGGAAACAATTTTAACTTCCATGATAAATCCCTCAGGGGATACCAATGCTACAGGTGTCCTTGAAATGAAGGTTGCAAAATCAAAGGCTTACATTGGCCATACGTATTATGTCCCTCTTTCGTCATTACAAATTTGCATGTAGAGTTCATGTTTATTGATGACATAAGTGTCAAAAGGAAATAAGTCTTTAAAAATGAACTATATTTGATGGATTTTGATGGGAATTGCGGCTATTTTCTGGATTTTTAATTAATGTTTTTTACATCAAGTATCCAACTATGTAATTTGCCTATCACCAGACCTTTAAGGACCCATCTGCAAGGTCTTCAGTATGATTCTTCCGATATACAGTAGGTTAACTTTCCTTCTTGCCTGAACGAACGATCAGTATTACCACCTCCAACTAAAATTGTTTGTACCGAGCATTTATTTAAAAATCAACCATGCAACTTGGTACAGACAAAACGTTCACTACATGTCCATTTTGCTTTTCAGAACTGTCTCATCTGGTTGGCGAATTTATATTTTGGTTCGCTACCGTCCTTGTTACTGTACGTTGTGGTCGACGTTGGTGGCTTTTATACCAAGGAATCGTGACGCTTGTTGTTGCATTAGTGGGCTTTATATTACCGCACTTTTTTTACAACACTGTTATGAAAACGGTAAGCTTGAAATTCACAAAAACCAATGTCACAATTCCAAAATGCACTGAACAAAGAGTAAATAAGAGTAAATAATCAAAATGAAAATAACTGGTAGTAATAGTAAAACGAAAGCTATTCCTAATGATGAATTTTTAAATTTAGGATTTTATTTTTAAAATGTCTTTACTTAGACTTTTGAGGTGTTTACTGCGATTGAAGGAAACGTTTACAAGGAAAACTAAATAGACTTACAGTTGTAAATGGGTAACTTGTCTCCAAAAATACATGTTGTTACCGTAAATTGTGTACTCGGCTGATATTACTAATTTTTGTCTTGTATTGGTATCCGCAAATTTTACCCAAAATAGCGATACTGCTTTACCAATATTTTTCATCCTATACTTCGTAAAAATGTTTACTCTATGTTCTTCTTTTGACTCATGAAAAAGATGTGTTTGCATAGGTACAAAAACAGTAAACTAGTAAATGCTACATATTACCTAACTTTCCTTGATATCGGTATCGGTCGGCCGATATTGTGAACTGAAATATCGGTACCGGTAATATCGGCTACTTGCAATATCGGTACAACACTACTGGCCGATCTTAATCAGGGTCAAGGAAGGTGACACATCGTCAAATTGTTCATTTGTAAACGTACTAAAAATCTAGTAGATTCATACAAGGATTTTTATGCAGAGTAAAATTTGCAAATTGAATTTTTACTGTCTAAAATAAAGTTTGATATGATCTGTATTATAAATAGTTTGATAAGTCGTGAGACAAATTATCATCACTGAAATGTTCGGGCATAGTCACTGGTACTTTCTGGGGGCATATGATAGGATCCTGTATCACCGAGAATTTTTTCAGGTGTCGTTCAGACTTCGTGTGTAATGTTTTATCCATACTTTTTGAGGGTAATTATTTTATGCATAATTCTTGATACCTTTATTTTGGAGATAATGGTAACATGCCTGGTCGCACATTGGATAATTTGTGTCCAAAGGGGTGTCTTCTTGTTTGAGATTTAATTACTTGGTTTTGAAATTTGAGTAACATTTCTCATAGATCTAGTACAAACTCTGCAGAAAAAATAGTACTGGTAAATATTCAATGTATAGAAAGATACCAAAAGTAGTTAGAAGCATAAGACCTGTCTGCTGTGTGTTTGACAATGACAGTTTACCCATCATGCTCGAAAAAGAAACTTTATTTATCTCTAAAACGTAACGTGTTAATGTGTTCCGGTGGTTCATGTAATACAGAAACATTCTGTCTTCGAAACGACCAGACTTCTTTAACATATTGTTCTTATACTCCGTGACGTAATTTGCCAAAATATAACTCAACGATTTTTACCTTTTACCGTTATAGCTATAGGAATTCATAGGTTTACGGGACATTTATCTAAAGACGAAGCCACTCTTGTCTGGTACATAACTGAATTAATGATAATTTTGATGGAATCGCATTGCCCGATTTTTTTTCAATATTTTGCCCGCCCTCGCCCCACTGGCTCGAACGCCCATCGACTGAGGAAGCTAGTTGTTTGCAGGACTTGTTGACGAGTGTAGCATACTGAAATAGTTAATGGTAACTTCTAATGATGCTTCGAACTAGGTGGTAATTTTAACGGCATCCAGCCATAAATATGATTTATGATGCTTTCAAATTCAACAACCCCAGCTGCGCCGCTAGAGTTGTACTACTCAAGGCAGTTCTTGAGTTTGTCGCTGCATACAGCAAACCAGGGGCGTAGATTTTTTTCAACTTTGGGGTGGAATGAATTATTGCAAACCTAGAAAATGTACACGCTTCGCACGGCGAGCGCGAAGCGCTACGCCCACGACGGGTGGGGCCCAGCGGCCCGCCTTAGGGCCCCAGGTGGGTCTAGGGGAAAAACCCCCGGAAACTCCTGGGTTTTAATGTCTCAGAAGTGCCAGGAGACTGTTTTAAGGGATAAATTTCAGAGGTTATATTCTTGGGTATTGATGTGTTTATACATTTAGGAAATGCTATTTTGAGCACAAATCTCAATGATAAGCTGCACTGGATTAAAACTGAACAAGAGCAGCAATGTCCTGTTAAGCTTAAAAAGGCAGGGATCAACTTATAGGGTCATTCCAGACAACTGGATTTGAATATGGAGATCATAACAAGACCTGTAAGTTGGCTTAAGATCAGTGGGGGCGCAAGGTATTGGTGATCAGGGGATTTTTCACCACAGACAGACAGATGATGTCGTAATTTTACCTCAGTTCCCCCAAGTCTGCGTAAATTGCACCTTTATTTTTGATGCGTCCCTGCCTTTATATACAGCAGGTTTGATCCTTCGTTTGTCACTACACATTGGTGCCGTCTTGACCCCTCCCCTTTACGGATTTTTTGTCAATTTAGGGTCTTTGAGATGCAAAATAGTACTATCTTTTGGGTGTTATTGGAACTGTTTATATATGGCTGGAAAACGTCCATAATTTAACGAATTCTAATTTTGGTAAGGTAAAAAGGAGAATATGTTGTCTACCAAGAGAAAGATATACGTTGTCAACAAACCTCCCGAAACCCCCTCTTGGCTATTTTACTGCCTTCTATTCGGTGAAGTTTTTGAGCAAAAATACGTGCGTGGAGTACACAGAAACATTCTTGGACTATTACGAAATATTTCCTTTCCTTCACTGTGCATTATGAAAGCTCGTCTAAGGCCAGCAGATACATGTATGTGCCTCCTGGAAGCTCTGTATTAATTATATTAAAAGGGGACACTGACATAATGCCTACTACCTGACATCCAAGTGATAATATAGATATGACGCCGAGAACTTTACAATTATCGTATTTTTACCAATTGTGAACAAAAATCTAGATGAACAACTTCTAGCAATGTGGAAGAAGGAGGAGGGAGATTATAGGTGCAGGGAGTCGATATTAAACCTCCTGGTGTAGCGAAAGTGTTGAAGGACTATTGAGCGCTTTTCAGAAAGCTTTTTTCTTCGTAAGTGTATTAACAATCACCATCTATATCGATAATGGCTGCGCGCGAAGCGCTCGGTATTTTTTTTTTTTTTTTGAAAATGTATAACGGCAAAAAATACTTTCAACCTTCCACATCATGCTACAAATTAGATTAAAAGATCCCACACTGATGCGAGGTCCCTACAGATGTTGGAGATGTATCTCTGTTCTTCGGAAAGTGTTGTGATCAGAATAGTTTCATGTATTGTTGCCTTAATAATGGTCATGACATGGAGTGCATGACGAATGCGCGAGAAGCGTGTCGAAATTTTTCATTACCTAAGATTTCCACGACAAAACCTGCATTCAGGTTCTGCATCGAGACACTCTCAATTGCCCAACAAACCTACATGACACTGCCATTTTGAGATTTTGAAAAATTTTGATAGTTTGTGAAGGATTTGCTAAAATTCTGATAGTTTGAGAAACATTTGTGATAGAAAATGAAGCAGGGATTGAAGAATTTCTTACGAAAACGAAGAATAATAAAATGTATACACGTATTTGTAGACTGTAACATTGGGGGTGGGGTGTGGATGATTACATGGGCCACCCCCTAGTCAAATGTTGGGGGGCAATATCTCCCTATCCTCCCGGGACCTACGCCCATGCAGTAAACCCAAGTTTTTTCCATTGCAGTAGACAAGCTTAACTCCTCGAAAAGTTGCACACCAGCTGAATGAACTACTTGAAGACTGCGTTTGATTTTTTCTACAGCTTGTTGGCGATTTTGACGACTATCACAATTTTACAATTCGGTATTTTTCACTACTTTACCTCTTCTACGGTTTGACGTTGCTTTATTGCCTAACTTCAACCGACAACCGATTTGTAACAGCTCTGATGGAAGGCCTCTGTGTGGTAAGAAATACGGTGAAAGGTTTAGCCAGTAGACTTAACTGATAATGATTCCAGGGTTGTAGCTGCGGTAGTCGGCTCTAATCATTACTCACCTTAGCCAACCTTAGCCGACCACAAAGAGACAAAAATACAGATACCGCCAGTGGCACATCGCAGCGACCAATCCTTTTGTCAGAGTTTAATTAAAAAATTCATACTTTCACTGTGACAGGCTTCATTTTCCACAAAATGTTAAAACAATGAAAATCTTTTGCAGAGAAAGTTAAATACTAGAAGCAATTTCCAGCTTTTACAAACCGTCAATTTTTCTTTAGGAGATCGAAGTTACAACCAGAATATTAACGAAGCAGCATCAATGTTGACTAGAAAGGTGTGTTAATGGTTCCCAGCACTCACGAGCCTGCTTCACTCGCCACCTTCCAAAATTTAGCCACTATTTTTTTTCAAAACAACCACCTCTCCAGTCTTAGTATGTCATATGCTACGATTATGAAATGGAGGTGACCACGAGCTACTTTCACAAGTTGGAAGGATTGCTTATGTCACAGTCGAAAAGAAGGGAGTCTTGCCTACAACCTAGTTATGTTATGCACCAAAGTATATCGGGTTATATCTCGGTTTGCTTTAGTTATCAATCTGCTGACCTAGTATTTGTGTCGCTTTTTGTCTTCCTATACAAGGTCAGCAATATACGCCATTATAAAATTGGGCTACCTCTTCTTAAACTGTGGCTGGTCCCGATTTTTTTTTAAGTCACATATGCTCCTCAATCATTATGGATCCTTTTATATACTCTAAAACAAAAGAGCGAAATTCACTCCAAAAATTGTGCTGAGGGACCAATCCTAGTAAGAGTGAATTTCACCCTGAGTGGAGTGTAACCGTGTGTGAAGTATGGCTCTATTTGGAGTAAATTTTCATTCCACTCAGGGTAAAATTCATTCTTACTAGGAGTGGTCCCTCTGCACACTCTTTTTGGAGTGAACTTAGCTCTTTTATTTTTAGAGTGTATCATGAAGAAATATTTTTTTTTAAGAATAGAGACTCACCGAGTAGATTACGTTCTTGGCGGGGACATGATCGTAAGTCCGTAGAAAAAAAGTTAAAGAATACAGGAAAAGCATACGCTCTCAGATTATTATATTACATATTGAAACGAAACTGAGGGTGTCTGACCATGGCTCCCTAGAGTAATGGTTCTCATACTTTTTTAGACTACCGCCCTCTTCCATCATCTTGGACTGTCACACTGCCCTCCTCCCCCATGAAATATAATCCAAACGCGAAGAAATTGAATCTAGGGAGTGGAGTTATTAAATTTATAACGCCATTTTTGGATACTTTGGGGTCACAAAATTTATTTTGGGGAGGGAGAGGGGGAGGATGGTGTGGAGGGACAAATAAACAGAGGGAAAGCGACCCCTGGATGCGTTATTGTGCTCTAAATCGCTGCAGTGACGTGTCATAATCACCAGAGACCCCCAAATCAGTTTAAAAGCCCTTATTCCCTATGTGCTCTGTAGCGCCCGCCTGAGATTTCCCAACGCCCCTTGGGGCGGTAGGGACCACTTTGAGATCCTTTGCCCTAGAGAATCAAAAAGAAGAAGGAAAAAAGTTACAATGATAACTGAGAGTATAATGACTGATAGTATAACTTAATATAGATTCCATAAAAAAGACAACATTAATTTAGATATGACTACAGATTGAAAAAGTAAGTCTTTAGTCCGGCTTTAAATTTTGAAATATTCGTTACACTTCTAAGAGAGTGTGGAAGGGAGTTCCAGAGTCTGGGCCCAGCTACCATAAACGCACGGTCACCGTATGACTTAAAAGTGGTGCGTGGAACTACCAATCGTAAAGAGTCATTGTTAGACCTGAGATTGTGCATAGTATTAAAATCTCTCATCAGCATGTCATTGAGATATTTCGGTCCTTGATTGTTTAGGCATTTGTAGATTATCAACAT
>WURT03653353.1:0-18840 GCA_009936505.3 Holothuria glaberrima
CCCATATATATATATATATATATATATATATATATATATATATGTTTAGCAAATATTCATTAGTAGCAGCAACAAATGCATCTTCTTAAATAAAATATATATGTTTAAGGAATATATATTTGTTACAGCTTACAAATCAGTATATTTGCTTCAAATATATATGTTCAACAAATATATATTCGTAACAGCGAAAAATATATGCTTAAGAAATATATATATATATAGATATATATATATATATATATATATATATATATATGCTTAACTTAGCCTCTGAACAGCCGCGTTCCTTAAAATTTACACTTGCTAACAGTCCGTCCGACTGACTGACTGACCTGTACGGCTGTAATAACCTCTGTGAGCAACTTGTAACGATATGGTCAATGCCTGCTCAGCAGGCTGATTTCAGCCTTTTGGCAATGCTCAATTTGCGTTCTTGAACTTAGTTCTTGAATCGGATTCGTGTAGTAGTAGTATACGTTACTTCGGTAGTTGTAGGACTTTAACCATACCATGGAGTAGAAGAAAGTGCATGTAGCACGGAGTCCTGTTCAAGGACAAGTTTGAACGGGCCATCATTGCACTAAACATTGTAAATGTCAAGCATCATGGAGGCACATACGCTATCATTGCTCTCGTAAGTGACTCATGCAATGAATTTTAAATCCAGCAAATACGGGAACTGCTTTTTGATCAAACCAGCATCCCTAACGGTCAATCGATATCATCCAAAATGTGCTTAATTCCAGAAAGTTAAGACAGCTAGCGCAGTTTTTTAGTAATGTTAGTGCTTCGCAAACTGATGACGGAATATACTACTTTTTCCAAATCCCCTCGACTCTTTGGCGACTTAGCTGAAGGGCGAAACGAAACGTTCCTCCCGAAAGATTTCTGCTCTCCAAAGAAGCTACGAACCCGATATAATAACAAACTTAACTGACCAACCTCTCGACTTTCAGACCTCTATACCATAAGTCTGTTATGTTATGCGTGGCTCCATTCCCAACAGGCTACCGTAAGGGAACAGATACACTACAAATGATTGTAAAGCGCAGCACATTGCACATACACATGTCGGTAAGCCAACATTATATAGGACTGTTAAAAGCTCTTGTGAACACGCCACCAAACAACCGACGAAACAAAGTGCCCACCCACCCAGCCGAGGGGAAAGGGTAGGGGCAGCGCCACTATTATGTTTGGGCCCACTTGGACTTTTAAATTACTTTTGATTTGATAAATTTTCACATAGCTTCTTCCCTCCCCACTCGAAAAATAGTTGGCCACTGCATGGGCGGATACAGGGGAGGGGACCAAGGGGTCCAGACCCCTTTTCCCCGAAATACTACGTGCAAAGGGGTTCGGACCCCCTTTTTTCAGAAAAGTTGATTTTGCAACATTTTGCCACGTTTGTAAGGCTGAAGTGTGAACTTCTTAGTCTAGCTTTTCTAAACAATTCTTTGAATACGCCTCAAATTTAGGCCCGTAGGTAGACGATGAAGGTACTGGAGAGGACGAGATAGCCCCAAGGAGGGGTCAAGGAGGGGGGGGGTGAAATATAGTTCAGGGGGAAAGATGTAGTAAATGTATTAAAGCAATGGTAATCGAACGTTTTCTGGGGAACGAAATTTTTCCAACGGGAAGTGGTGCCTCGATCCCCTGTCCCATCCTCTCCTGGCTAACGGCTTGACACATAAAGCATGAATTTTCTGTGGAACCGAGTAAAATTTTGGGCCGAGTTGGGGTTATACGTCCAGGTTGTTTTGACTGGGCCGATTTGCGATTTGGATCAAAACCGTCTAAGACGCCAGGCACCATGCATCACATGCAAGGCATACTGTACACCTACGTAGGCTATACGTTTACACCACACATGTAGCACAAGCCTCCACACCTGGCTGTATGCTACCGTATAAACGGTATAGATGTCCCTTTGAAACTAACGCCGTTGAATGATTACAGAGAAGTGTAATTGCCTGGGCAACAAGGACTGGCCACACAGCAAGTTGCGGGAATGCTAACAAGCGGTATAACAAGCATGCAGTGCCCGTATTTGTATTACAGAATTCAAAAGTTATATTTTGGTCAACCTGTACAGGTAGAATGATAGCGCATGTGACTCCATACTTGACTGTACACTGTACAGTGTAACGTGCATAGATGGCTCAAACTTGCGTTGCAGACATTGGCGGTATCAACGCGTAATACAGCCATACAGGTCATACGGCCTGTTAGCAAATGTAAGTTTTAAGGAAAGCGGCCGTTCAGAGGCTAAGTTAAGCACACACACACACACACACACACACACACACACACACATATATATATATATATATATATAACTGAAGCAAATATATTTGTAACTGTTACAAATATATATTCCTTAAACATATATATTTGTATATTCCTTAAACATATATATTTGATTCAAGAAGATGTAGGCCCTATGTTTTGCTGCCACTATAAATATTTACTAAACATATATATTTGAGTTAGGCAAATAAACATGTGACTGTTACAGATATATGTTTGTTTACAACTGTACAATTGATTTAAGCAAATATGTTTGTGGTTGTTACAAATATATATAAACTTCATTTAAGCAAATGTTGAAGTCATTATCACTAATACTAATGTTCCTCAAAATATGTATTTGATTTAAAAAATTGTGCTTGCTAGGAATATACTGCATTCGCTAAACACATATATTTGCACTTATTAAGCTAATAATGCTGTCACTGTTACAAATATATATTCGTTTAACATAGCCTATATTTCGGTTTAGCCACATACACTGACACTATTTTTACGTAGTTTTGTAACAAATGATTATCATACTTTGTTCAGAAACTAATTTAGCTACGAACAGTGTTATTTTTGAAGAATTAAAAAACACTTTCTAAGTCATACAAACAAATTTTCTTTAAAAATGTAGAAAATAAGAGTTTGTAATATATTCCCTTTTCTCGCGCAGCGGGTAACTCTTAGAATGCAATAATTATGCCTATACGTGGGAAAGCAAAAAAAGGAACTGACCTTTAACAACAAGTAACTACCAGGGAGGGGGCAGAAATACCAGCATATAGGACTTTAAGTGCAATCAGCGTGGCCATATATATGAGCACGTTTTTTCCATATAATATTGGAACCAATGGATGCACTGAGGCTGAGGTATTTGGCAATGGCTTTGCTCCTGCTATTTGGGAAACCCAGCATCTTTAGCCCGGAAGTAACTCGTTTGTGTATACTTCCTAGACTACCAATTATAATAACAATAGTCTTACAAGAATAGGGAGTACCTAGGGTGATCAGGTGATCAGTTGATTCAGTGGTTGGTAGGTGTTAAATTTGGCACTGTAACAGGTATTAATAAATGCATCAAATGGGCACGAGATCTCAACAATGAAAGCCTTCCTGACTTGACAATCACTGATAAAAAGATCAGGTTTTCTGTGAAGAACGCAATTAAAGTCTGTTTGGGTATGAAACATATCACCTGTAATGAGCTGACTACTATAAATATCGACATTAGGGTGCTTCTTCACAATCTGGTCTGTAGTAAAAGAAACAATTCTATCATGTCTGGAAGTGTAAGAGTTCCTAAATTCCATGCATCCATTCATAATGTGGGAAACTGTATCAATTGGGTTATTTTGGATATGAATTTGGGTGGTATTTATGAAGAAGAGAATTACATTAAAGTAACTGCATACGTGATTTAAATATAAATCTAATAAGTTCGTCACTCAAAGTAAAGTTGGAGAGATATGCAGAAGACAAAACTTTGTTATTATACATACACACAAACAATATTTATAAAGCGCTAACTCCAAATGATCAAAGCGCTGGAAAAAAGGAAAAGAAACGCAAAAGTAAAGTGAGAAAAAGGTGAGATTTGAGCTTTTTAAACTAACTAGTGACTGTTTGAGCTTCCCTGATGCTTCGCGGGAGTGTGTTCCAGAGTGAAGGTCCAGCTATCGAGAAAGCTTTGCACCGATATGTTTCTTCCTAAATGGAACTATTAAGAGAGTTGTATTACTGGCAGACCTTGTTACGGGGCCTGCAGAAGGCAGTGGTTCCTTATCAACGAGTTTTTAAGATAAATTGAGCCGCAGTTATTTAGCTTTGTAAACGTAAAGACATTTTAAATTTAATGCGTTTTTCGACCGGAAGCCAGTGAAGTTTTTTCATGAGTGGTGAAGGACTATCGAATCTAGACGCAGAAAAAAATCAGTTTAGCCGCTCTGTTTTGCAATGGCTGCAGACGATTGAGATCTCGAGCATTAGCACCATCTTTCTAATCTAGAAAGTACAAGTGCACGGACAATAAGATGACGTGTGTCCTGAACAAGAAAACGGCAAATGCGACGGATATTACGGAGTTGAAAATTTCCAGCTGATATGAGACAATTAATTTGCTTGGTTCATGAACATGTTAGAATCAAAGAAAATTCATAGGTTACGTATGTTACGGGATGGTTCAAATTGGCTATCTCCTACTGTACGAGTTAGCTTCGGAAGCTTTTAGAGGTTTTGCCTACTTCCAGCTATAAAAAATTCAGTTTTATCGTTATTTAATTATAATTTGTTTTGATTATGCATTGTTTGATATCTTAAATGCAATTTTGTAACAATTGCAAAACCCTTTCATCACCCTAAAAAAGTTGGTTAAAAAGGGTTGGGTAAAATTTGAAGCGCCCAGGTTTCTGAGGTTTGGTAACCAATGCAATGTGGCAAAACAGATTAAGAAAGTGGTTTGGTTAACCTTCAGGTTGGGTAAAGTCCATGTCCCTCGCAATATTACCCAGGTTGGTTAAAGTGAACTGATCTGTGCGCCATACGTACGTTCACATTTAATGGAAAGGTACTATACTGTACTGCAGTACAGACGGTACGCACGCACGTACGTACACTTGTACTCGCAGCCGACTAAGACGACGACGGACTTGCTTTCGAAATCTGCAATCAGCGAGAAATTGTTCCCTTTTTGAAATAATTTTTGGTCAAAATAAATTATTTTGCTACTAAACTGATCGGACAACGTGAGAAGCACATTCGTGTGTAATAACAAGAGGTGAAATTGAGATAAGGCATAAAAATCGTGATTCAGTTATAGGTCAAGTTGGTGCCGATAGACCGAGGAGGGATTTACCTTCTCCTCTTTGTATATACTATTGAGTTTACTATATAACGCTAGGACCGCCTGTAGGCCTAGGCTAGGCGAGTTATGAGCGTAGCGTACTTCATGATTTGGCCTACCAAACAGCAAAGACTGTTGAACTTCTTTTTACAAACGGGGAAAATTTGCAGAAGAACTACAGCTCTTTCTGTACGAAAAATCTCAGCACGTTGCAATTGACTGCAATAGGCTACTTCCCCAGGCTGAGGCCTGTTGCCTAACTTGCTAGCCTAGGCCTAACGTTAGGCTAGGACCACACTGTAAAGTTTGGCTTGCTCGAGGAACGCGTTACTTGTGCAAAAAGAAACGACCAATTTTCGTCCGCGCAATTTTCTTGGCTGTCTTGAAATCCGCGCAAAAATTAACCTTTACCAGGCATTTCCCGCGCATTAGACACACAAAAGGCAAAATTTAAAAATGCACACGCCGTTACAGACAGTGATATTCATTTGAAAATCTTTTACCCAACCCCCGTTGGGTAACTTCTTTTACACAGCCGTTGGTTCCGTATGCCTCCTAACCGGAATTGGGTAACAAATTACCCAACTTGCTTGGTTAAATGTTTTGCCTAAAAGTTGGCCAAAATTTTTGCCCACTTGGTTGGGCAAAATATTTGCTCAATAAGTTGGGTAAAATGGTTGGGCAAATTTTTGGCCCAACTAATGAGTAAAACCCTTAACCAACTAAGTTGGGCAATATTTTACCCAATTCTGGTTAGGAGGCATACGGAACCAACGGCTGAGTAAATTTTTTGCCCAGGTTGGGCAATCACTTTTACGAGTGAACAGCACCAGCTTCCTTAAGGTGCGGCTACACATGCAACCGATCCGTCACGATTAGACAAGTCGCTGGGTTACACATCGAGCTAATTTATCGCGGATTACTCAATCGCTAACCCTTGGATTCCCGACGAGAGCCGCTACATATACAACCAAATCGGGTACTTTTCCGGGTACATATAGTTGCCTACGCATTAGGAGAAGTATCATCATGACGAATTCTGGGGCGGCCAGGATCGGAGGTGACTGTGCACCCGGGGGAGATAGATGCTTAGTGGCTGCAGGGGTAGTAAGTAACCCAGTTTAACCAGGGATTAAAAGATACTAAATATTATCCTCTGAGCCCTCACATAAGTGTTTAAAATGGAGACAAAATGAAGTAGCAATCCATGTTACATTCCCTCCTAATGTGCACTACTAAGTTTGTACAGTGCTGTAAATTATTTTAACGGCCAAATACCAGGAAAGATGATTCCCATGACCTCGGCTTCCTGTACTTTAATATCACAAAGTGGTCATAATGCACAATATCACGCGATGAACTTCTTTGATCTTTGTATGTCAGAACATTAGGCTACATTTTCATCATATTTTTGTTGCAAAATTTGCCGGGGAGGACCCTCCGGCCCTTATAGTCTTAACGCCTACAGCACCCACTGGCTTCTTGCTTCACAAAGGGAGCTCCTCAACCCCTCATCGCCTTTGTCCTCACTTAAAGCTTTAGGTATGGTGAACAAGGTCCTGCCACCAGGGCTCTTGAGGGGTCCAAGGGTAACGCCCTTGTGGTAAAGTGAACTGAGAAACCACAGGAAGCTCCGTAGTACCTACAAAGTTATGAGCATTATGCAAAACATTAAGCCATCTACAAGAAGCACTGTTTTAGTAAAAAATGAAGTAATGATGAGACGGCTGACGGCGTATGTAATAGACTAGCGCGAAATGCGATGAAAAAGCACTGCTCACAATAAATTGCAAAATAATCCAGTAGGCCTATTTTAAATTATCCCAATGTTGCAATTTTTACTAGTATAATTTGGGGCAATGATTTTTTTTGCCCGATACTTTGTTTTGGGAGCAGGACCCCTTGTCCCCTGCTATTAGCTCCCCTAATTCTAAGCCTACACAAAAGGGATAGGAGTGTTTCTACCAGATGCCAGCTTGATGCTACTGCATTGCCTAAGATTTATTTGAGTTGTGGAATACGTTGGCAACTCAAATGTGGCTACATATCCAACTGATTGGTGTACAGATTCGATTTTTGAATCTGCTACAACACGTCGGCGACACATAACCAGAATGCGAGGCATTCACACTCGCGAATCTAAAAATAAAGGGGAAAGTAATTCGAAGAGATCTACATCGTGAGTGACCGAACCACATTTTTCCAGTATGTAAGACTAACGCCGTATCCAATGCGCCAAGAGGATCAGCTTGATGACGTCATATTTTAATAAATGTATAAACTCTGTAAGGCACCGTGCGTGAATAAATGCTAACAAATGTGATACAGTCATGCATCTAGTGGAGGGTTGTCTTTTATTGTCTTTAACAATGGGAAGTGCTCACTCGAAGGTATCACTTTCAGTATCGTTCAACAGTTCAGCAATCACCCTTTGGTGGTCATGAACAACACAGTGTGGACAGTACGTGGATGCTTCGGCAGCATAATGGATGGCATGGATGTAGGCTAAAGCGGTACTGAGTCTTTTCTCAATCTGAAAAATATTCCTGTGTAGTAGCACAAAAGCAGGCTACACGAACCTGCTCTGTGCCTTGCCGTATCATAATCATGGTATGGTTTAAGCAGTCAGTTAAACTCTTGCACTTACGTCGTTTAAACCACTTTATAATGCATCACTGATGCCAGCTATGAATACGCAATTAGCTGGTAAGGTTACATAACCTACACCTTAGAAATCCTAGATTTGTACGAAGTACTCTAAATCAAAACCTTTTTTGTGATTACTTTGATTTCATTGTAACGATAAAGTAATTTTGTATTCACTGGATCCTTTAAAAATATTTGCTTGATACCATTGCTTAGTTCTTAATCTAAATAGTACTTTTTGTGGGGGGGGGGGGAGGGGAGTAAGCAAGTTGTTTGGAGAATATAGCAGTCTACACAACGGTAAAGAGGCGATGAAGCTTCGAATTAGACTTAGGACAGCCATTCGGGAGGAAGAAAGGATAATTTTTTTCTTCAAATTATATTAACAATCTTTTTTGTGTCACTTAACTTGCATTAATTACGATTTATAAAATTACAATATTATACAAGAAGTACAGGATATAACAAGACAAAAAATATGTTACCATATTGGACTTAATGACTGTTGCAATTCCAAAACACGACAACTATACTTCACTTTTCGCTCGTAAAAACTCGTCTGCGACAAGGCAGTAACTAGTTTGGGGTATGTCACACATGCAACTAATCGATCTTGGATCGTGAACATCACATTACCAACCGTAATGCGTCGGATGTTTTGCAGACTCACGACGAATTACTTGCATGTGCAGCCGCAGAGCCGGACTAAGCGTGTGGGGGCCCGGGGCACGCAATGGTGTGGGGGCCCTATAGTACAACTTAGGAACACTTGACACAGTACCAGAACACCCAAGTTATATATTACTCTAAATGTGGGGGCCCCAAAATGTGGGGGCCCGGGGCCCAGGGCACGTGCCCCTGTTGCTCCGCCCTTAATCCGCTAGTGTGTAGCCGCACCTTTAGGATCAAATGAGGCATAGAGCTGAGTATCATCTGCATAAGAATGAAATCTAACATTAAAATGACGACGTATGATATCATCAAATTTTTAAAGAGAATTGGTCCGTTAACAGAACCCTGTGGAACACCATACATAAGTTTAGACTGGACAGAGAAAACGTTTTCAATACAAATACAACTCAGTCTACCATTAAAGTAGATTCTAAACCAATTTAGAGCAGTTCCGGACACACCTATATCACAATGCAAGATCTTTAGTAGCAAGTTATGGTGAACAGTATCAAATGCTGCATACAGATCAAGTAAGACAACAAAAAACACCTACTTGCCTGTCCACAGCATCCAAGATATCGCTTTTGACTTTCAGAAGTGCATTCTCGGTACTCGAATTTGCTTTGGAAGCAGACTGGTCAATTTCCCCTAAGTAGTGTTTGTACATATAATCAGTGAGTTGAATTTTGACTTATATTAGATACTGGCCTGTAGTTAGCCATGTCGTTACTGTCCAAAGTTTGCTTCTTCAAGATAGGTGCAATGGCAGCTTTCCCAAGTGATTTTGGGAAAACACCGGTTTCTAATGAGTCATCTACAATTTTGGTAAGTATTGGCAGCAAATTATCCAGATTATTTTACAACAACCACGTAGGAATTGGATCTAGAACACTAGACTTACTGTTACAGGTCATAATAATTTTTTACAGATTTCATCCGATGAAACGTTAGCAAATTCACTAAAAACATGGTGCACTGCATACGTGTCACATCAGCAAGTGTGACTTCACTGTGCTTCTCAAGAGGAAGAAAGCTTTCATCAAGATCTTTACGAATCTTTGAGACCTTGTTTCCAAAGAAATTTGAAAATCGATTACAAAGAGTTTGATCAGAGTTCGTTACTGGAAAACACGATCTTCCTTATTTGAAAGTGTGTTAATAGTTCTGAAAATATCTTTTGTGTCCACGTCAAATAACTTGTTCCTGTAGTAAATTATCTTACTAGATTCAAGTAATCTATTCACATTCTCTTTTTGAATAATGTAGCTTTGTCTATCTTCATAACTACGAGTTTTCCGCCACTTTCTCTCCAAACGCCTGCGTAATTTAGTTTGTTCTGTTATTTATTCCATGTACCATGGAAACCCGGGTCTCATCGTACGTACTTTAAGTGATACAGGTGCATGCGCATCTAGTAAAACAGTAAGTCGTAGCAGTGTACCATAAAATGGTCAGAAAGAAGATTTTCCTTAGTTTCGCAGTACTTAATGACCTTGCCACGAATAAATTGTTGAAATCCTACGGTCTCGTACGATGCTATAAACCGTCTAGAACCGGGCTTTTCTGGATCGCCCACATGAACATTAAAATCACCCAGTAATATCACTTTGCTGGGAGAAAGTGAAATTTCGTTAACAAAGACATCACATTACGTTAGAAATCGGATGGGCGTAGCCCATTTATCGTAGAGGGAGGAGCGGTAAACAATGATATGCTGGACTCCATTTGTGTGGTCAACTACACTCGCATGTTCAAATGTGTAGATGTTGGATTCACCACTAACAATGCTTAAGTGAACAGAGGTTTTGTAAATGACACCTGTCCCGCCATAGTCACCGGTGCATCTTGAAAAATTAGAAAAGAATAGGTTGGAGGAGTGCATTCATTTTCATTGATCCAAGTTTCTGTTACAAACAATACATCGATATCATTTTGGACTACAAAGTCAGAGACAATAATTGTCTTCTGACATAGTCAGAGACCGTAGTTGTCTTCCCGACCATCATACTAAATAAATAGCCAGGTATGTTGTAAGCTTGTGACATCTTTACATATCGGTATCTACATGTATCCTGTAGGTCCTACTTGGTTCTGAAATCTCTGCTGCGGTGTGCACAAAATGGTTCGCAGTAGATTTGAGGATCCCCAAAATTTCAAAAATCTAACAAGCTGTTTACTGAAGTCATGGCTACTACAATTAATTTACTGTATGTATAAGCAGAACTAAAAGTGACCCTTTGCTCAAAATACCTGAGAGCTGATGATATAGATGTATTATTATAGGAAAAACATGTAAATAGCCAAACTAAGCTTCACTTTTTCCATTAAACTTTGCAAGGTTGTTGTGTACTCATAACATGATCCCTTTTTAAGACCGTGAACTTTACACGGCTTTAACTGGAAATCTGGATTTCAATTGTTCAACACCATGACTATTACAATAGTGTTTGACTCGCAATTTCTTCTTTCTCCAGTGCAGAAGCTGCAGTTTACATTATCATGTGTTCTTTTAATTTGTATGTTTAGTTGTAAGAGTTTAGAAATAATGGTAGCTAGTGGCAAAGCAAAGACAAATATATATAATGTAGCTACATGTTAATACCATAGGCGTAGGAAGCTGTTCGAGACGGGGGGTTGAACCTTGTTTCGGATCGACGTCCTGGGGGAGGGGTTTAAGGGGGGTGCCCCTTTGGAAAATATTTGGATATTCTGGGGTCCTTAGATGCGATTTGGTGCATCATTTTGGACAAACTTCAAGGTAAATTACTGCAAATTTTTGACATTTCTTACTTAATTTACTACAGATTTATGACATTTCTTACTTAAATTACTATAAATCTTTGGCATTTCTTACTTAAATTACTGCAAATTTTTGACAGTTTCTAACCAATTGGTTTAAGTCGGGCCGGCCACGGCCTTTTTTCCAGTTGTGGCTCATTGACTTGTGGGGGGTGTCCCTCTCCACCCTTTGGAAAATTTTCGGTGTTTTAGGGTCCTTCGATGCGATTTCGTGCATCATTTTGGACAAATTTCAAGGTAAATTACTGCAAAATTTTTATATTTCTTACAGAAGAGACAAATAAAGAGTTTTCATCCTTGGAAATTGGGGGGGGGGGGCCTAAAGCATACTTCCGCCCCCCAAATTTCGCGGGGGTGCCCCCAGCCCCCCCCCCGCTTTCTACGCCCTTGGCTAATACTCAAAAGAGCAGGTTTTTGAGGAGGATTTGGTGTATGTATATATGTAACCATTTTGGTGGCAAAGGAGCACCTTTGTCCTTTTATGGAACAGCTAAAAATAAATTGGTGACATTACTAATTCCCAGACTACATGGGCAAAATTAATTACATATTTCTTGAAATCCCCCAGTTTCTATGTTTGCATATGTCCGGTATGCTTGTTCTGTATTTCATTCCCAGTGGCGTAGCCAGCTTTCGCAGTCAAGGGGGGGGAGGGGGTAATGACAATTTTCTTCCCGATTTTGACATTTCGTCCCGGGCTTCCCGGAACCTCAGTTTTGGGCTCGTAGTGTTGTCGTATTCAGTGGCGCCGCCAGGATATGGTGATTGGGGACACCACAGATGGCATCGTACTGTTCCCCTCCCGTTTGAGATATTTTTTGTTAATTTAAGGTTGCTAAGATGCAAAATGGTGCTATCTTTGGGATATATTTGGAACTGAGAAGTGTCGATAATTTAGTGAATTCTAATTTTTGGTTAGGTAGAAGAGGAGAGTATTTCATCTAAGAAAAGGTTATGTTGTCAACAAACCTGATGCCCCCTTTGGCTACTTTACTGCCTTCTATTTGGGGGAAGCTTTTACGCAAAAATAAGTGCGTGGAGTCCACAAAAACATTCTTGGACTTTAAGAAATTTTCCTTTGCTTCACTGTGCATTATAAAAGGGCATCTAAGGCTGGCAGAAGAGATTCATGTATGATTTCCTTAATAATGGTCATTAGGCCGAGTGCAAACCCTAACGAATGCGTCCGAAGCGCGCAGAAATGTTTAGTAAGTAAGATTCCCTTGACAAAACCTGCATTCAGGCTATGCATCGAGCTGTCGAGACACACTTTTAATTCTCCAACAAACCTATAAGCCAATTAAAAAGCCGGTATTTTTTAGCTTCCAACTTTTCCTGCTGTACTTCTCCCAGAGTTGCTGTTGGAAAATATTGATAAAAGAGCTATATTGAGGTAAGGTTTGGATCGCGAGAAAATTTTTATCGTTTATGAAGGATTTGAGAAAATTCTGGTAGTTTTAGAACCATTTGTGATAGAAAATAATGACAGCAGAGCTATCACTTGGTCGAAAACACACCTCACCCTACTCCTATATAGAAACCTATAGCTTAAAGGTCTTGTGACATGAAAATTACATAGATGGATATTTGATGTAAAAAGCATTAATATCCAGAAGATAGCCTCAATTCCCATTGAAATCCATCAAATATTGACCATTTTACGGGGTAATTTCTATTTCACAATTGTATTATGAATAAACATGAGCTAAATATGCAAATATGTGACATCGAAAGATGGACATACCACATATGGCTCATTTTAGCCTTTGTTTTTTTTTTCAATCTTAATTTCAAGGACAGTGGAAGCATTGTTATCCCCTGAGGGGTTTCTTATGAAAGTTAAAATTCTTTCCCCCAGAAATATTGATATCACTCACCAAATTGTAAACTATGTGATCAGCAATTAAGAGATAATTTATTTAGGGTTAACAAAAGAAATTTTAACACTGTGCAACACTCCACATCATTATTTTTGCATGGACAATGAGTTTCTTCAGAAACCATCAAACTTTGAAGACGTATATTTTGAGAACGGTAAAAGATATTGAAATAATTCCAACAGATTTTTCATTAGAGGATTTAAATCTTTAACTGACAAGTGAAACAGCTCTTTTTAGTGGCCTGTCACACGACCTTTAAACATCTTTTGGGATCATTTTAAAATATTCAGATTTTTTGTTAGAAATCGATTGGGGGCGTGCCCATGAGCCGGGGCCGACGACAATGGGCGTATTCGGGAGAGGCCCGGTACTAGGAGTGGCTGCCTCAGGTGTATTTATTTTGCTTCCCCTTTTCTGTTCCTTCTTCTTTTTCCTTCTCTTCTCTCTCATATTCCTCTTTCCCTCCTCCTTCATTTCCCTTTTTCTCCTTCCTCTTCCTGATTTTCCCTCTCGATTTTTTCAGGGGGCACTCTGCCCCCTTCCCCTGCCCCCACTGGCTACGTCACTGTTCATTCCCCTGCCCTGCATGCTTGTTCTGTACCTATTTCATTCCCCTTCCATGTATAAAATTTACAAAGGCTTCCCCCTTTCCGCATTGGGAACAACCTGCAGGCAACAACACAGAAAGTGTACATGCAGTTTCATTCTCAATAGACTGCTTTTTGTGTGGAAAAATTTTAAGCACACAGGTCTCAGCTAGTCATCTACCCAGGTAGCAAACCTCTATGGGCCCCATATGTGTAAACCAGTATGGGGCCCATTAAATTTTGCACCCAGCATTCATAAGGAGCCCATATGGGCCAGCCCACATGTACGTGAGATATTTGCACTCTACCCATATTTTAGCCACATACTCAGTTGCCCACATGGCTCCCAGAACTGTTACATCTGGGTCGTATGGGCTGGCCCATATGGGCACCTTATGGATATCAGGTGCAAAATCATATGGGCCCCATACAGTATGCTGGCCCATATGGTGCCCCTAGAGATCCCATATGGGAATGTTAACTGGGTAGAGGTTGTGAGCTCCCCCCCCCCAGACATGCAACCTTCCTGAAACTCCATCGAAAGAGCCTGTTTGACAATGCAGTTGGACTCGGACTCGGAACCTTCTGGACTCGGGATCGGCTCAGACTCGGGTTGTATGGGCTCGACTCCAATCCTGGAGTACATATGCGACACCCACTATGACAGTAAACGTATAGGGCACTTTTCACCTAGGGAGCTGAGCCCTCTTTGCAGGAGAAAACTTCTGGTAAACCGAAAAAAAAAATCCCAAGTATTCCCTGAGCTCTTACGCCTGAGCACTAATAAAAGTACGTTTGTTTTTAGCTTACGGGACTATTTTCAACGGAAGGGTGGTGGGCTAAACACTTTCGTTTGAATTTGCAAGCACGTTTGCAGATAATATCATTACCTTTGCCCCCAAAGCAAATAATCTGCCCTAATGAGAGGTCTGCAACAAACCAAAACTATTTGTTTAATACGTCATTAGCTAAATGTCTTAGCAAAATTGTAGGCACAGGCCGTATATGTTGGCTAGTTGGCTAGTACATATTAAATATATCAAATAATAAACAAGTGAGACAACTTTTAAAGTACTTTGCTTTCTTTTCAACGACGCAATTTTCCTTGCTTTTAAATTATAATAGTGGATAAAATTTGAGTAAATTCCATGTAAGATGATATAACTGTGCTGGCCCTTCCTTCAAATGTTTTCAAAACTTCAAAAGAGCAGATTTAGATAGAAATGCTGGTTGTCCAGTTATATAAGATTTGAATTCGTTTTTGTTTCTTTTGATCTTACCAGATTGACAAACCTGAAATGGTGAAGACTTCACAGGTGGGCGATCAAGATGCAATCTTTACAAACGCTTTTGTTTTAATTTAAAATACTCTTGAAAGGTGCACATGAAGCAAAAGAATGTCCAGTCAGAACCCCAAAAGACGCCTTTCCGCTTCTGTAGAATGTTATTTCTGTGTTGGTGTTGGGATTCGTTAACCCAAAGTGTGGACCACAGTGTAAACGTTTACAATGAAGAGGAGTTTTTTTAAGGTAGACCGTACTGGGGAGGAGTTTAAGGGAGAATGGATAAGCCTCCATTTACAAAATTTTCTTTTATGAAGAGGTGTCATACATGAAAAAATGTTGTCTTTGACAAAGCTTTGAAATCTTCAAAAATCCAAAACGGAGAGTTCTCAACCCTAGTTTTTAGGAATCCTGCAGGTGGTAAAGACCTATCTACTCAGAATACAGAACGCCGTTTCAATTCTTATGTAACATTTTTAAAAGAAACACTTGCTCATAGGGGGTATCGAGGTTATGGATGTATCGGTACAAACAGTGGTTTTTGAAGCAGTAAGGATTCGCAACCTGAAGATTCCGGTGTCGATCAACGGGGAACCTTTTGTAGTAATAGCTTACTACATGTTGCACAGCTATACCATTACTATTTCTCAATGCATGAATTAATGCGCAAAACCCATTACGCTCTTTATAAAATACTTTTTGGAAACACACGGTAACATTTCACTTCTTAAAAAGCCATGCAAAGCAGTGACCAGTGGCGTACACAGGGGGGGGGGGCACTGGCCATGGCCCCCTTACGGATGTCAACTTTTTTTTTATTTCCTGAAAATACGTAAATTTTGTGACACAAATTTTACTTCAAAAGGTAGCATATGTGGCACCAGATTGCACGTAATTACATTATAGCTTTTCCCCTTTACAACTCCTTGCATAACGTTAGGACTTAAAAGAATAGCCCAGACCCAAATTTATGTTTGATATGTTAAAGAGGAACATAATCTAAGCATTCTGTGAAATTTTAATTCATTTCCCATGTTCGGTTCTCCGAGATATTAGTAATTGGAGTTGACACATTTTCTACCAAAAGTAAACTTGAAGCACGCAGGTGTGATGTCATGGCTTCACAATGAAGGGCAATGTTTTGTTTTTCTTTAAAATTTACTACCACCTTTATACAGAAAAACTCTAAAATATCCATACCATAAATGCATCCTGAGCAGTGGAATTTTAAAAAATTTTTATATGCCTTAGGGGCAAGATAGCAACCTTAATCAATCCAAGATCAAAACAACAGGATGGAAAATAAAGAAATACAAAACATTGGTCCTCATTGTCAAGCCATGATATAATACCTGTTTGCTACAAGTTGACTTCTAATAAAAATATGATAACTTCAGTTGCTAATATCTTGAGAACCGAACATGGGAATTGAATAAAAATTTCACCAGAATGCTTAGAATTTCTCTTTGTTATATAAAAAAAAAAATGGATCCATTCTCCCATTAAGAAATTTAATTGCTTGGTCTCAGATGAGAATTGCTGCAATGTTTTCTCAGTCTTTCTCTGGATTCTATATTTCAATTCAATTTTACGTCGTTCAATAATTACATTAATGAAAAAAACGAAGGGAAAAGTTAAGCTAAACAGGGCACCACTAAGCATACTTTATCGCGTACAGACTGCGAAAGTCCACTAATGTCCGTCCACGTAAGGACCACAAGGTAAGCCGCTGCCGCGGGCGCCACACCGGCATTCGGTGACGTAGAAAAGAACACCGTTGGCATTATGCACTGACCTCGGAATGGCCTCAGGGGTTTTTTCCATGCAAACAAACTCCGATCAGTAGTGATTATGGCGATCACTCACCAAATATCCCGAGAATTCCTTGGTCCATCCGGACCCAGGGCACTCGTTCCTAGCGGGAACAACTACAAGTGATGGTCCATTGTGTGCCCAACAAACAGCGCATGGGACATTACTGTCGTGAAGATGGTTCCACCGGTTAAACGTGTTTGTTTCGTATTCCGCTCCATAAGCCAAGGCTCGGTCTTGACTACTTATTCCTGCCTGGGGTTCATCGTAGATAGGCTCCTGGGGCAAGCACAAGTAATTGGCGCCACTACCTTTATGTTGGTAATGAGCGCCACCGGCGATGACACTGTACAATAATCGTGAAGTTGATGGACACTCTGGCAGCCCCCATCTTACGAAAACAGCTCCCCCAGAAGAGCGACCGGTACGATTGACGAGTGGCTCTGGCGTCGTTGGTTCTGAATCTCCGTCGCAATCTCTCTCATCATCGTGATTCTTACAATTCAAAAGCGGGGCGTCACGGCCATCACGACCATCCCTTCCTGGTAGACCCTGCGGACCAGGTGGCCCACTTGGACCCGCTGGCCCTGGAGATCCGGAAACGTCACAATATAATGAGTCTGAATGTTTATATCACCAGAGGTCTTTCCGGTAGAACGACGTAGACGTGCTGATTGCTTTGCGTTTCCTGAAGCAACATTTCGCTGCAACTGATAGAGGGCTTCCTTCAACTCATCGATTTCACGGTTTAAGCTCTCGTTTCAGATTTTTGAGGTCAAGAAGGTTATCTCCCACCGTCAATCCTGTCGTACTTATAGTCGGGTAGATATAGGGTTTAACCCTAAAAAAATTCCTACAAGTGAGTTTTATGCAGTTTTGTATTAGTTGAGTTGTGGAATGAACCCAGGAAAAAATCCACCAAAATCCATTAATGGATAGTGCCAAAATTAGACCAAATCCAAAATAGCGGCTTTTTAAAGACATTTTTCCAATGATGTGCATGCTGGCGCGCCTCAGCGCTAAAAGCGCTACATGCCTAACATGTGCGTCGTAACGTAATACAGCCGCTGCCTTCTTGACATCCGATGAAGCCTACATGGGGGCAGCCATGACACTTGAAATACGGCAAAACGATACCGCGAAACAACTATCAAAAGCCTGGTATGTTTAACAAAACACAGTGAGTGTACAATAAGCTTACTATATTTAAGCAAACGCAGCATAAAAGTTCTATGTTTCGTATGCAAAAAGTTTTGCTCTGATCTCCGTGTAAACTGATCTTTGCCGTAAATTTCGTTATCTCATAGGAAGAGACAGTTATGCAATATCAAACACACGTAATGAAAACTGTATTGTGACGTCACCAATTTGAATGTCTTTGCCGTATTACAGCTCACACAGTGTGGCTTCAAGTTTTACGGCAGTCAGTCATCAAGCCCCTTTAGCGCCTACATGCGCTTGCGCGCGTTAAATGTGTGTCATTGCCTTTTTCCCTACTTTATCTCGAAAAAGTGTATGTAAGGTAGGTTTTGTAAGCAAATTTAAGCTTGAAAATGTTTTATGACTGTCTTGAACAAAATATTTCAGATTTACTTGCAAGTAACACCATGATGACGTCATAGTGACGTCGATGACAACTTTCCATTGAAGGTTTGAATGCCTTAATACAATGGTTCAGTTTTTAACTGGAGATGAAGACTTAACTTGTACAATTTCAAGGGTTCCATATAAAATTGAATGGTCAATGGACATGTTTAGTGCTGAAGCTCAAGGGATTCAGAAGTGACAGACCTCAGAAAATTATTGCACAATACCTCGTTCTGAGGAAGAAAGGTGCAATTAGCGCCATTTTGTAGTATGTTGAAAGTCCATATCTTTTCACAGAAATTAGATCGTTGGCTGAAAATTCGTATGTGGAGTGAATATAAAGAGAATTTGGCATTTAAGTCGCACTACTTATCCCATTTTTGAAAACATGGGCATTTGAAAATGTTATTTTTCACTTCAGTGTCATTTTTTTT
>WURT03653363.1:0-61488 GCA_009936505.3 Holothuria glaberrima
TATGCGGAGCATCACGCACAACGGCAGAAGGTTCCATTTTTAAAGTCTTTGGTATGACTCGACCTGGGAATCTAACCTGGGTCTCCCGCGTGAGAGGCGGATGCTCTACCACTAGACCAAACACGCCGTCTTTCCGACGACGGAGTTTTGTTGAATGATCATGCAGCTAGCTACCACCAGCTGTATTATGATCAGTGACGGATTTACGCGTTGTGCCACAGTAGTATCTGTGGTTATGCTGTAAGCGTGTGCTGTAAATACGCTTACTGCGTGTGTGTTTTTGCCCTTCAGTCCCTGGGAATCCAACGCGCGTGACGTCCCATGAACATCATAACATCATTCTCTTTTGAATATTTTGTTCACTTGGGCGGTTGGGACGATTTTTTTCCTAGAGCGTATAGGTCAAAGTATATTTTCAACCCCCCCCCCCCTACAAAAGTAACTAAGCATAATTTTTTTAATCCTTAGGAAAGGTACTACATATAATCAGGTAATTGTTCCTTGTGGTTCTGTTATTTAATTGAAACGACCTATGGCTGTGAGTCTCACTAGAGATACTGCGAGAATTCCAACCCTCTTGTCTCTGGCACGTTTCGTGCTTAATTCTATGTGGCTTTGTCTCGGAATCTATAGTGAGCTACATATCTTTGAAGTGAATACTATCACAGGACCAGAGAAATCCTAAGCTTTATCCGAAGCTTAAGATTTCTCTGCACTTGACCACTTCACTGCAATTGGTGCATAGTATATTTGTTTTCACTCAAGCGCATTGTGGCGTATGCGAAAGTGGCGGCTTGTATCTGACCTCGGGAATACGTTTGGATCACTCTTACGTTGGTATCCCTCCTCAGGGAAAATGTACACCATGGCAATAATGCTCCCAAAGAATTCAACCCACTGAGAAGAAATCTATATAAAACCAAGCAAGTTCTTGGAATACCTCAAATCTTTTACAAAATAAGAATGGAAACAAGTTGTATCAGTTGAATGCCCTAGTTGAATATTTTAAACTATCTCCGAAACCGAAGACTTTCAATTTTCTCTTTGCATTTAAAGATGAGGGTTGGTCGATATTAACAAAATTGAAGATTTCAATCAGTGACAATATCCTGATATAGACTTAAGTTGATCGCATTACATAAATATATATGGCAGAGATCTCATCAGTATGGCGCCAGTGAAGATTTTTATGACAGTTTTAAAGGATTTATACATTAATTTTTCATCTCCAGTTAGTAAAGCGTTTTGTCAAAATCTTATTAATGACGACTCTTATCAGGCTTCTTCGGTTAGAAGTTCTAAAGAGTTAGTACTGTGTATATTATATACCGTACTTATCTACTTTATCTGCTTATAATGTGTCAAGCTGACGACACACAACATTTTTCCTCCCAAAAGCTGAATTGCTATAATTACACTGTAAGTTAACATATATATTAGGGCCACCATTGTCAAAATGAACGCCGAATGACACACCAGATGCGAATTGATTGTTGATGTAAGGTGTGTTTATTAGAAATGATAACTGGGGTTTGTTGTACCGAAAACTCCATTTCATTATGACCGAGACTCCTTAGTTTACCTTCTTCCAAAATAAATTTTTTGTTCAATAGCTGATTAAGATTTTGATTTATTAATAAACGCTTTATTTCACCAGGTTGTTCAATGACTGGCTCCTGGTCCCTCGCCGATGATTTGGCTTTTCCATACAGTAGTGGTAGAAACGAACTGTGCGCGTGCGTCGGGCTCGTACTCTACCACATTTGCGGATTAAGGAAGGCCGACCAGGTTATTGTCTAGGAATTAAAATTTAGCGCTCATAGTGTCCCACTCAGTGGTCTCGCGACCTAAAAGGTAGAAATGAACACAAAATTATTACAATCCTTGACTTGCAAACCATGTTTTCAAATATATTCATAATCTGAACATACTAGCTAATTGATCTCTATTCGAACACAGTTACATAATATGTAATGTATCTTGTGAATATGTAACAATAACGTAACCATAGAGATTAACATAAGGGAGAACGATGACACAGGTCGTCTCTGTGTATTTAATCAATGAAACCACGAAAATTGTGAGGTCGCTTGCGCCGTGCGGGAAAAGCTGGTTGATTGGCTTGTCTCCATACGTAGAGTGTGCATTCAACTTCCGAAGTTGAATATCAATTTATTCGTTTCTCCAAAGATCATCAATAATTTTCACAACAGGGATAAGTCATGGTCTGAAGTGTTTATTTTATACTCCTAACTTGACGATTTGTAGTTTCCCCGCAAATAACTGGACAAAAGCAACGACTAGAAGTAAGTATTACTCTCCGTTGTTGCATTGTTTTACAAAGCTAAACTAATGGCTTCAGTCCATATCGTCAGACGCCATTCTCCTTTACTTTCATTTCTATGACTGTAGGCTAACTCAAGTAAGAAGAACATTTTGAGAACATTTAATTGAACCAGTAATACGAATGCGACAACTGAATTAGTGAACTTCTACTCAGGGCCCCACATCCCACCCTCTAAGGGCCCTGCACATCATATCCGTCCCTGCCCCAACAATCAACTCTACTGTCAAATATCAACGAACTACATATGACATGAGAGCAGCTATACATGGACCATTCATAGTTTACAGCTGTGATAGATTGTGGAGTATAAAACGGCCTTAAATATTATTACGTCAATGGTCTTAACCTCAAAAAGTATAGCGACCTTTCTCTGTGTGTGGAGCTTGAAAACAATCTCAACAGTTTACCTGCGCCTGGTCACGGATGTCACAGGCGGGCTCAGAAAATGTTATACTATACGACGTATACTACATACTACATGGCATAGGCGTAGGAAAAGGGGTTCAAGGAGCAACCGCCCCCAAACTGATTGATGGGGGTGGAAACCTCGTTTCGCCCCCCCCCCCCACTTTGGATGACATGCTGCTAATATAGCATTGAATAGAAAATTACTTCAAAGTTTGTCATACATTGCACCATTTTGCATTTAGGGCACTTTAAATAGTCAAAAAATTTCCAAAGGGAAGGGGGAAAACCCCTCAACTTAGAACCCTCCCCAGAACACTGATCACCAACATTCACTTCCGCCCCCTACTTTCAAAAAGCTTCTATGTATGAGACGTAGTTATCTCTAGTATTGCTGAAGAAAATGTCAGAAAAAAATTGCAAAGAATAATATGCTTTAAAACTAAATCAGTGATTTCACTCCTGTGATCTTGGAAGACCACTGACACCTACCTACAGACTAGACGGCAAATTTGATGGTGGGTTGACTTGAAACTTTACTTCGTGAAGTACCTGTCGCGGAGTATGACAAGCCTACGGGGCAAGATCTTTACTTTCTGCTGTGTACCGCATTCTGTATTATCTTAAGAAAAAATTCTATAGAAATCTGTGGAAAAATTCTTTAGGATATCCGCAAATTTTGTTGCAGAGTTACAAATGTGTTTTCTTTTTAATTTCGTTACTGATCTTGCAGAACCATCTACAGAAATCTGTGGATATTCCACAAAAATTCTATCAAAATTTCCTGAGTGTTTCTGTAATGTGTTTCCTTTGGGATTTCTAACAGTCTAAAGAATCGCTGAAAGAAATTCAAGGAACTTATGAAGAATGTCTATAACTTCTATAGGATTTCTTTTTTGTAGAATTTATAGAATTCGATAATTTCCCAGGTATGTTCCATACAAATTCCTAGAGAAACTGAAATTCTATCGAAGCTACATTTTTTAAGATTTTACAGATATTTGGCAAAAATGTTGTAAAGGTTCTTCAGAGAGTCTGCAGAAAACGTTGGATTTTTGTAGCTTTTTTAGGAAATCTTTAGAAAAGTATAGGTTTGTAAAGAAATTCTGTAAAAAACTAAAAATTGTGCAAACTCTTCAGAATGTGTTTTACTTAATTTACGCTTGTATAGATTAAATACAATAAGAAATTTAAATTTTTAAGAACAAACTACTCATAGTTATTGTGATAAAATTCCACATATCTTGTGAAATCAATTAAATTACTTATAAATAATGTAGAAAGTACTTTTCCAGCGTCCCCTCGAATCTTTGGCTAAAATGAAAATGCAAATAAAATAATATATTTTCCTTCTTTGAGCAATAATACAAAATAAGGACAATTTCGTTATCTTTATTTAAAAATTTACTTACAACTTCTCGAGGTTTTACTTTTGTTAAATTTTCTGAGTGTGGAGACATTAATCTGTGAGCACGACTGAAGCCTGTGTAGCAGAGGTTAGCTTTCTGAAGTCCATGCGTCACAAACTGGTTGGTAATCCCACTACGAGACCGCGCAGCTAGCAGTTGAGACTATCATTAAAGCGATTTCATAAAACGAACTCTAGCAGATGACATCATGGAAAATTTCAACCTTCAATTTGCTGGACATTTACGGTGTGTGGCATTTTCAAAGCCAGGAGTATATTTTTAGCTTTATCATAAAATAACATTAGACTAATATATAGTTGACTCGCCATCGTATACAACTGCTTCTTACTTACAAAGCTATCTTCTGCTCTAGTGCTTCCCTATTGCATGTAAACATCTATGTAATGTCAAGGGGTAACACTATTACATCAAACCAAAGAGCTGGTTTAAAACCTCCTCCGAACAAACACAGTATGGCTTAGTTTATGATGACGCATAAGAAACTACTGGATCACGAAGACTAACTGACGAGTACATTTATATCTTTGGCCATATTTCAATAGTCGTTAATCTGACAGAATAAAGCTGCTGGGAATTTTAATTGAAACGAATTGAAGTAACACCTTTTAACATTCCCATTGAGTTTGTTAATAATATGAATACAATTCCCCTCGTACTTGTCATTTTGCATGACTCCGCATTGGAGATGACAAAGTCAGCTCACAAAGTACAGCCCAAAAGCTTTCATCAATTAAATTCGGGCTGAAGGCGACGATGCGAGCGGTGCCCAGAAAGTTGATGGAAGGGATTAGTGTCAAAGCAACGGGACAGACCAATCTGAAATCTGCCTTCAGGTTCTTACTATATGACCTTCAAAATATCAACTACCATCGACAAGACACTTAGAGTTTCCTGTTACTCGAGAAGAAGGAGTTGTTTGAACATCCAGGCTTCTTCTTCTTACATTTGCGATATGCATTACATATTCCATCATCGTGTCTTCTGTTGAAGTCGATATGAGGTAGAGTTACGCTCGTATTCCTTCATGAGCATCATTTTTCAAAGGGAATGACAAGTTTTGCATGAAAAACACCATGAGAAAAAATTGTGTAAAGTAAAGAAATGCCAGCAAGTAGCTTGACAAAATTTGGAAAGTGAATGTGCTTACTGGCAAAAGGAAGGCCTAGATTATAGCCAGGAGAAAGGTTTTTAACCTTTCCAAGAAACATATCCAAATGTTTTGTGTTAAAGACAGACACTCGTCACCCCAAAGGATATTTTAGTGTGGGGGTATCCAAGTTCTCAGTTGGTCACTGCTTTTTGATTGACATTTAAAAATTCAAAAGATGCAGAGTAGCTCACATTCCACACAATACAGAGGAAGTCTTTGGACTACACATTTTAGCCTTCTATACTCATCAAGACATGGCCTAAAGCAATTAAATAGGTTTGTGTCTGCACAAGGGAGAGCTTTACAAAGTTATGGGAGGAGCTACAAGTTGCTTAGTTGGGAGTACTGGAACTGTCTGAGCTGACGGGAATTACCCTGTAAATTAGTAGACTTGAACAAAATTCATTAGATGTAAGAATAACCTTTGGATAGTTCCACGTATTTTTTGATAATGAGGGAATTCTTAATTGGGACCCAGTTGCATGTTTGTGGATTTTCTTAGTGCAATGCATAGTGAATGCATTGTCATGGAGGTAAATGTAGACCTAACAGTTAAGAATAAATTTTGGGAGTTTGGTCAAAATATTTTAAAAGACTCGTTTTCGAACATTTTGTAGCCTGTTAGTTCAATGAACTTGATTTAAATTCAACAAAATGCAGGCATGAGGACCTTGGGGGTAAGTCCGTTTTTCCTGGATTCATGCAGGTGTTAATTTTTCTGCCTGAATTTGGCTTGAGTGTGAAGCATTATCGATGTTTTGTCCAAAGTTTCTCCAAGAACCCGTCAATCATGTGAATTCATATATTTTTTCACAAAAAAGTTTATCACTTTAGAATAATGCTGTAGCTGCAGATCCCTCTTTCTTCCTTAAACCCTCTTTCTTCCTCAAAGCTACTTAGATTCCAATTTAAATGACCCAAGAAACACATGACTAGAAAATATTCTATAAACGTGTCTAACTATTTAAACACTTTGGGAGTACTTCAAAATTTGTTACAAATGAAATGACTCTATGTGAGACTCTAAATTGTACTTAAAAACTAAAATTCATAAATATATGATATAAAACTTGAAAAATGAATCCAAATGGTCCTATTTCCATCTTTACAGGACATTTCTAAGCTGAGATATAAAATGTTGAAGTTTGTTCACTTAGTTTAAAAATTGTAGATTGTGCAATAATTTATGATGTCATTTTTGAACTACTCAGATAACCGTCTGTGTATTTTTCTGTTTTCGAAAGCCTTGCACCATGTTTCAAAAATGTCAAAATATGATCACTGTCTTACTGTTATAGGGTGACTTGGCTTTATAAGACCTCTCCATACAATATGCTATGCAAGAGAACAGTAATCCTTTAAAGGTCATGTAAACATCTTAGCTTCAAAAGGAAACTAAAGTAGGTATGGGAGTCTGAGTTGTACAAGACTGGCATCACAAATTATTGCGCAATTGACTATTACAAAGTAAATAAGAGAATAAATTTCAACATTTTATATCTCAGGAACGGAGTAAGCTATGAAAATGGGAGTTGGATGAATAAAATTCATTTCCAACCTCCAAAATATATATACGTGTAATTGTAGACTTAAGGTCCACTTTCAATCCTCTTTTTTGTCAATTGTTTGTTATTTACGTATCCCATCTGCATCATGCCAAATAAACAATAATAGAAACTTGAAGCATGTGGGTCCCAAATTGTAACATAAAACCGGTGGCCTGTGTTAATATTTGAGTGCAGTTCTTTCAAGTTTTGTCACGTTTGGTGGAAAGTGGGAAATAAGATGTGCTTAAAACGAAAAGAAACTGACAACGCCCAAGACGAATTACTCTGAAAATGGAATTAGTCAAAACAACGTAAACTGTTAAATTAGACAGTAACATGAGTTATCATTTATTTTTCATTTAATGAAAATGAAGTTGCATTTTACCAATTAGCGTCCTTATATATTACTAATTTATTTTTAGACTGTAATGTCAATGTTATATATAGGTTAGTCACTGTTGAGTAGGATAGTTACTGCTGAATGGTTGACAAAAAATTTAACTTAGGCCAGTGGGTTCATAAACATGTTACAGCCGTAGTTTACAGACATGATGCCGAAGAAACCACGTGGGTGCATACTGTTTTTCCTAACACCACATGAGAATCATCACCTGAAGTCTTTTAAGTGACAAGACCATAAGTCAAAGGATGTATTGACGTAAAGAACATGATACAGCCTTATTTGGTAATCGTTAGTACGTGGGGCCCTTTTGTCTTACAGGTGCTTCGGGCCTGTCAATAGGATGAGCGATGACAATAAATGCTGCCCTTGTGTTTTACAGGTGTTTCGAGCCTGTCAAAAGAAAGTGAATGATGACGTAAGACGAACCGTTAGCATTTAGGAACGTGCATCGCATGCACAGTTGATTGACGAGGAATTTGGCTGAAAATTGAAGAACTGTTGCAATTAGTTCATAATGTTACACACGGGAGTTGTCTAGTGGTAACTCCCTGGTTACACAAGATAAAATTTTGTGGAGAACTTGGCAGAACTTTTTAACGTTTGCGGATTAACAAAGAGTGATATGGAATAGACTAGTGGTGATTTCAATCAAACTTTGTCATCTTGTGAAGATGAATTCACATATAATTTTGAATAAATTATTACAAGAGTCCTGTAATAAAGTTAGGTTAACTTCATGTCAGTTGGATAACTTAGTATCGGTATCCCAATTGCTAGACAAATTATCCGGTTTCAATTAAATTTTATCCGAAGTAGATCACGTAAAGAACTCGTTACCATGGAAAACGGTTAAATATTTTAAAAACCTCACTATCTGACTATATTATTTTCATCCATCCAACACAATAATCTTTATCTGAACGTTATTGTCAGGAAAACGTGACCCCTGTCAAAACAAGGATTCATTCGGAGGTTGCACCAATCGTGAAGGTCAACTACACTTTCACACTCGTTTCCTGATCCAAATGTCTTTATTTTAACTAATTAATATTCTTTATCGAATTTGCAACCGGATCATGTCCGAATTCAAGGTTCTTTATGCACCAACCACAAAACTCTATGATGATAGGGACTGATGTGTAAATGTCCATTATGTTTGGCGGACATTCTTTGTCAAGGTTTCCTGACGCGAACTTTTCAGCCCCGTCAAGTTTGTGTCTTTATTGAAAAAAATTGAAAATTTTGAAATTTCTTTGAGGAAGATTTGAAAACTAGCTATGGGGTTTTAATTCAAGAAAAATTGAAAATTCAGAATTTATTGCACGTTTGGACATCTGGCGACGATTAAAACGAAGAACATCTCTTCCTTTTTGAGAAAAGTCCATAAATCCATGTTTGGCTACCTCAGGAAATTTTCAGAAATTTTCCATATTCAGTATTTCTATCTCTTTAGCTCATTTGGATGCGGTCCCTTATTCCGAATGGGTCAAAATATTTGATTAAAATTACTCCTATCCTCACACCATATTGTACCGTATGATTCTGTCATTGCACTAAGGGGTAGCAGGAGGGAAGGTGTCTGGTAAAGGGTCAACACCCTTCACGTTGGGCTACAAATCTGCCAGTAATATATAATTTGAACCATCAGACACTTGGAACGATAGTTGCATAGAAAGGAGAATGATTCTTAACAGCCAAGTAGCCAAGAAGGAAGAGGGCCAAATCCCCACCACTCAAGTGCGAAAATGTCTTCTTATCAAATGTCTCCTACAATACTCAATGTAACTCCCTGTCCCGGGAAGTGGAAATTGTCCTTGGAACTCCAGGGTACCTGAGGCAGGCGGGCTTTGGAACTTACTTCCTGGGGAAATGCTTTGCGGTTGGTTGACACCTCTGGTTTCTTTGGATTAGTCTAAAGTGTTGTCTAAAGCTATACCCCTAGCCCTTCCGAGCAAAATTCTGACCACGCGCCTGCACTTAGCATGCTCAATCGGTGTTTAAACAGTGCCGAGGGCTTCTGTACATACACTTTAAGTTTTCAAGCTATCAGATAGTGACGTCATTCAGTGCACACTGCAATAAATATATATATTTTTTAAATTAAAAGCTGCCACCAGAGTTGGCGCCACTCATTATTTTTCTTAACGTAGAAAGGATAGGGGCCAGATAGCAGCTGATATCTACCTGCACATCAAACAATTATGCTTGTCTATCGTCTTCTTCGATTTTAATAACGCTTTCTCGTCTAGCTTACCCGAATAAGATAGGGGCAAAGCAATGTAAATACCTACCACCATAAGAGGCCTCTTCAAAGCCATGGTGGGCCCCGTTGTGTTTACAGTGTTCACGGTACAAATTAAGAAAGAAATTTAACTTGTTCTGGTCTACTTATTGCTCACAATATATATCGAATAGAACCAATGTAAGTGAGAGAGTTTGTCGGTTGAAATTCATGATAAAATGAGCCAGAAATGAGATTACCTACGTAGCATGCTGTACGATATACTCCTTGTTCAGTCATATCCCTAACTGAGCTGTGGAGCTGAGCAGAGTACGCTCCGCGGGGCAGAAAATGAAACGGTTGCCATACTAACTTACACTGGTTATACTTGAAGACGCTGTAGGCCGTAATCATGATTTTATTGGATCTTTAATTTTTCTAGCCTATATCAGTAAATCAAGACGCTATATGTAGTAAAAAGGTACAATTCGAGCATTTTAACAGTACAAGTTTTAACTTGGGGCAAAGGCAATTTCATTAAAAGTATGCATCAAATAAGAATTGGGATTTTGTTACGTACGTGTTTATGTGCATGATAATAGCAAGTTTCATTGTATAAATAGCATTACATTCAATTATCCTTCACTGAAAATTTCAACCTTTTAATCACCTCGTGTGTCGTCCAAACTCTGTCACTTCAACTTCAGTCAGTCAGTAGCTCTTTCTACGTGATAATTGAAGTCTTTTAATTTTGTTAGAAAGAAAATGCCAAACAAGACGTAAAAATATAAAAATATCCTCGGGGAATAGAGAGAACATGGATCTGGGTTAAAAATGTAAGATCGCTGCTACCGATCGACTGAGGAATTCAGTATGACTATTTATAACTTTCGATTCTAAACATTTTTGGCATCAAAACATTTTACCTTTTTTTAATATGAGGTGTCATGCAGCATTGATTTAACTCAACGCTTCAACTGTCTTTATCAGGCCAGAATTGCATCCATTTAGTCAAACCAAGGTTGCCGGGATGAATAGTTCACCTGTACTTCGCGGTGAACCAACCCACATTCATAATGTGACGTAAATTGTAATTAAGTCTGAAATCAAGTGTGACAGTCTCAACTAAATGTGGTTAATGTTCAGTCCCAAAGGAAGTCAACTTTTACTGACCTGTGCCAAATCAAATTCATTGTCATGATACCGGAGAGTGAAGAGCTCTTTTGGACTCATTGATCACGTGGATAGTGGGACTGACGACTTCAATATTTCTCAGTCACTAGTATAAGTCTTTCCTCTCCGTAATTATAGTATGTTAGGATACTATACTTACAAAAAAAACTTGAATTAGTCATTTCAAACATAATTGCAATTACTTGAAGTTTTATGGTGTCTCATATTACTATTTAATATAAATGTTTTGAAACACTATTAAAACAGGTTTCATTCTAACGTGCAGTAGACCCTACTTGTGTAGTTCTAAATACAAAATGTGCAGTTATTAATCAGATCCTGTGCAGTACTAAATTTCGAAGTTATTACCATTTTTGTGTACCATTACAATTGAAAGTTTAAGCTACTTGAGATACTGCAATAGGACACAAGGGGAGTGTCCTTTGACACCACTCATGCTTTTTTTTTAACAACAAAAGATATATGAAGCGGAAAACAAAAACAAAATACGTTTAATTTCCTTCCTTTTTTGCGTAACGAGTACCTTCCTCAGTACTTTATTTCGTTTTCTACAACATCCACTACAAAGATCTTGAACATCACTTCGCAACATAGTCTTCACAGCACCCCCACAATATGTTAGGGATTATAGTTGTGGGAACATTTTGGCACGAAGGAAATCTTTTGATAAAATGGCATACTGCTCTCAGGATTCCTTAAATAGAATGCCATGTCATTATATTCTATATTCATTGTAATTATTCTGTTCATCGTGGGGTGATTTGTCCCATCTAAAAGAGGAGGAGGGAGACGGGAAAAGTTACCCTCTCCAAGCAATTGGCCGTAAACTGCAGAACTTTATGTAAATCTTTTGCATATATGACAACAAAGAGGGGAAGCAAAACATACCAGTGGTGATTTGAATCCGGTATTCACCATCGGTATCGGCCGATATTCCCCCATTTTCGTCCATATCGGTATCGGTGAAATTTACCTGAAATGCTGATTTCACCTAACCGATATATATTGTCCTGAATGTAATGAAAATGAAACACTGTTTGAATACCTTTTAATGCAAGGTCCAATATTTTACCTCATCTAGACGAAATGACACGTAGTTAATTGTGGCGCTCCACGGCTAATGGTTAGTGTTTTTTCCCAAATATCGGTATCGGATCGGTGTCGGTCGATATTGAGGACTAAAACATCGGTATCGGTAGTATCAGCTACTTGCAATATCGGTAGAACACTTATTTTGGAAATGGGAAGTCACCTGATGTGTTGAAATGTAAATAGAACTATAAATTACCCAGAATTCATTTTAGACAATCTTAACACCGTCAATCTCTGGCATCCTAAAGCAGCCTGGGAGCCTCTCCTTCATACCATCCTCTTGATCAGTGGCGTAGCTACAAGGGGCAGGGGGAAATTGCCCCCCCCGCTCGGAAAAATGAAAAATTCGGAAATTTGCCATCTGTGACACCATATCATCCTAAGTTGAGGGAGTTTCGATTCAATCTATGTTATCACCGATACGGTTTACAACCACCTACCGTACTGTTTTTCTTTCCGTTTTTCTTTTTTGTTCTTATTGATTACATATGTTTTGTGTAAGCCTACCAAAAGTTTTCGCGGGTTTTGCAATTTCACGATTCACATTCAAAAGAACACTATCAGTGCACAACTCGGCTCTTGAAGTATTAGTTACAGCTCTTTTACATCCGCTTCTCACCACCATAGGGGCTTTCGGAACATGGGGTGGCTCGTATACCCCGGCCCACTTGTGGCGAAATTTCTGTCGCCACCCATGGCTGGTTTACTTATTTTAGCTTTCAAAAGTGTCATTTCTGCGATAAAACAAAACAAATTTGGTACGCTCTGCCCACTGTTCTTCAGTTCCGATCCGTTACTTTTAGCTACATAAAGTTCAAACCCCTTCCAACTTTTTAAGAAACTTCATAAGTAGATATGTGGATTTATGTAAATGTCGGGAATTACATCTCATTTCGCTAAACCCAGTTAATGTTCTCTTGTGTCTGTCGTGCGGTACGGCTAGTGCCCCGAAGAAGGAAGTACATTGTAATTTATGCCAGATAGGGTCCATCTGCCCTGACGATTGACCTGTATAAGCTTAAAAAAGGTAAAATTCTTTTTAGTGTAGTCTTACCCAAAACATTTTGGCGCGCTTCGCGCGCTTTGCAGTTTCACAGCTTAGATTCCGGGAAAACATTAAATTAGCGCGAAGACCATGTTCCTCTAGTACATACAAATGTTATGCAATATATGTCCCGCAATGGCATGGTATAGTAAACAGGTTTTCACCAAATCCCCCCTAACCAACTCCTTCGAACGCATCAGGGCTGTAGGGGATTCGGGTCGCTGCCCCTTCGTGAAATCTGCTCCCGTCGGGCAAATCCTGGCGCCACCCCTGTTGTCTGGTATGTGTTAAGTGTAAGCCGTATGTTTGTAACCTACTTGCATAATGCAGAACGTTCCCTAATGCAGTAATGCTCATACTTTATAAAAAAAATTGGAAAATTTAGGTGCTTCCCCCCCCCCTAGAAAACAGTCTAGCTACTCCACCGGTCTTGATCATTTGCATAGTACTTAAAATTTCTTAGAATAGACCCTATGCATTGACGTCACGTGACGTCATTTTGGTGGCAAAGCAATAGCGCACATGGCACGTACGTAGTTGGCACCACGCGCGTAGCAGACTACACGCGTATCCGACCTGTAAACAAATTAACTGTCTGTATTTATTGGCTTAAGTTGCAATGACACGCACTTGCCTCCATTGGGGTCACTTTCTGTTCTGTGACGTCATATGCATAAGTTTCATAGACCCTGCATTAGAGGTGATTGTAAGGGAAATTAAATGAAATTTGACTGATCCAGCTGATGTTTCCTTTTGCAGTTGGGCGATTGCTTATGTCCTACCTTGGAGCTACTACTTGTCCAAGTGATTTCTCCATGATCCTACCTGGACAAAAATCTATCTAGCTACTTTGCTTTCTCAAACTATGAATTTAAAGGGCTCATTGAGTTGGCTCACAAACTTCATGATTATTTTTTCACACCTGCTGAGATTTACTCGCATCTCACATCTGACTCACAACTGAAATAGCAATGATAGGGTAATTAATGATCAAAATCATTCATTACAAATTCGTGACCACTTTTTACCATAAGGGAGTAATCATATGCAACCCCTGTCCACAAAACTACAATTTCTCACACTTTTGGTAACTAGGCCTGTAGGAAGTGATTCGTCAGTAACGAAGCTAATTAGAAGCATTGCAATGCAATGTCGCTGACTTGGACTCGAGTCGGATTTTCTCTCTTCTCGGCTTTTTGGCTAAGATCATGGGTAGTATCTGTTCTTTTCAGTCATTTAAAAACGGGACACGCATGACAGACCCTTGATGTACAGGGAGGGTCGGGAGGTTGGTCAGTTAAGTTGTCCTTTCGGGGACGTATAGTGTCATTCAGTGACTTAGCTCCTTAGGGTAGCAGAACTCCTTCGGCAGTTATGTTTGGTTTCGCCCCTTGAATCTTCACCAGAGAGTCAAGGGGACTTTTGAAAAAGTACTTGTCATGCCATGATTTCCTTCAATCTCATCACAAAAATAATCGATATCAACTCAATGCGCCCCTTTGACGAATAATGTCTTTTATATGATTGGGCAATAACAACTTAAAGGGAGAAGTTGAAACGAATGGTAAATTTTTATCTGGAAAAACAACCTTTCCTGAAATGATTTGAAAGATATGACGAGTAAGAGATGCCGGTTTAAGTCAATAAGTATGAAAAAGAGGCCGTATCAATTAATAGGTATGATGCATTATACAGAGGTCGGCATCCTGCAGTAGGTATGATAATTTAAAGAGGCCGTATCATCCAATAGGCATGATAAATAAAACTGGCAGTATCATACAAAAAATGACGCATTAAAGAGCCTGGCCTGTGGGTTGATGAATGAATGAGACCAGTATCATTGGATAGGTATGATGTGTTGATGCGACCGGCATCATTGAATAGGTATGATAAACTGCACATGCTGCAGTATTATACAAAAGGTTGGATGTATTTAAGTGGCCGGTGATGTGATGAGTAAATGAGGCCTATATCATTAAATAGAAATGATGAATTGTTGAGGCCGGCATCATTCACTAGGTATGATGAATTAAAGAGGCCGGTGTCTTTATGAATTGAAGAGCCGGTGTCATTCAAAAGGTATAATGAATCATTGAAACCGCCATCTTAGTTTAATAGATATGATGAAATGATGTGAACGGTATAATTCACCATCGAATTAACGGGTCCTGCATCATTCAATAGATATGATGAGTTAAAGAGACCTGCGGCTTGATGGATTAAAGAGGTTGGTATCATTGAATAGATATAATGAATTGCAAAGGCCGGCATCCTTTAGTAGGTATAATAAATTGAAGAGGTCGATATCTTTATGAACTGAAGCAGGTGTCATTCTAAAGGTATGATGAAATATTTACACCGAGATCTTCAATAGGCATGATAAATGAATGTGGCTGGCATCGTTTAATAGCTACGTTAAATTAAAGAGGTCGGTGGTTTTATCAATCAAAGAAGCCGGTATCATCCAATAGATGTGATGAATTAATGTTGCTGTTATACTTTAATGAGTATGGTGAATTAAAGGGGCGGTATCATTCAATAGGTATGCATTAATGAGACCGACATCATTCAATAGTCTAGGTATGGATTTTTAGAACAATTATTTTTCTTACTGTCTTTTCAAGTTTGGACATGTGATAACTTACATTCTTTACCTGTTTACTTGTCATGTCCTACAAGATATCTTAAAATACAATGATAGAAATGAGATAAATCTAAAGAATAATAAATTGAACATGAATTACTAAATTTTGACCACGTCCCTGTTATCTATAGCTATATATTTACATTCGTTTACCCCCTACCTTACTAAATATAACCCAGTCAATGTACTGAAATAGAAGAAATGACACGAAGGTTCTGGAATGACATTCAAAAATAAAGTTTGTGAGGAAATTTCAAGATATGCGTCGCACAAATATTTGACTTCCACTTAAGCGACGTTGCCGTTAGACTGAAATTTGACCTTATCCTAAATCTAGTTCTGATACACCTCTTTTCGCCCCACCACTTAATAAAAATTGACAAAACAATACTACAAAGTAAAATGAGTCTTCAAAATTAGAAGCCTTTCGCAAAAGGCACTCGTCATGGTAAGAATTTTAGTGTCTAGCAAACAAATGGAAACACTCTTTCCAAGATGAAGATATTCCAACTCGACACCTTGTTGTCAAACATTAATTGCTTCAACCGTCACCTAGGAGGACACTTCTCACAAATTTGGGGAAATTTGATATTCACAAAAAAACTTTTACGAGTGCTTTTTCATTAATTGAGAATAAATATTTTGGGAGTAGATACGTAATAGTTATCTTAATACTAACTCCTCTTACCCTGTGACCCAAATTAAGGACAAGTTCTATCACATTAGCTAAAATTAAATAATCTAGCAAGGAAGAGTATTGCAAAATAAAACAAGAAACTTATGTTACATTGCTTACAATCAAACGGCTTTGCCAAAAAAATTAACAGCAATGGCAGTGATTTATTTCATATACCATAATATCATCTTTCTTCACTTATGCCAACCTTTTTCCAATTAACAGAGACAGTGATTCTAGTGTTATGAACGATGGTGCAAATTTGCAATCAAAATTATTTAAAAATTGTGCATTATAAAAAAAACAAAATTCCGTAGATTTAAAAAATGCGAAAAATTTTTCTCTTTTAGGAGGTGAAAGCCGCATCTTAATAGCTTGAAGCGTTTGGAAGATACAAATACAAATTTTCAAAAATACGCAATTTTTTTCTCAAGATGAAATGCATTATGGGAAATCTGTAATGTCATCGTGGCACATTAATTTGACATAGAATTGAATTTCTTTATGATATTAGTGCCGCTGTAGGGAATATTTAGCAAGTTTGTTTGCTATGCTCTATACATATTGTGTAGTTTGGGCTAAATCTACATGGAAACATATACAAACATACCAACAGTATCAAATTTCAAGGACAAACAGGACATTCAATTATAAAGAAAAACAAGAGGAATCTGAAGTTATGTGCCCACTGTACATAGCAATTTGTGACCTTGTTGAGAACTGGAGGTGTTTTCTGACAAAAATAAGCATTCTTTAATATGTGGTATCTCGAGTTAGGAAAAGAGTATTGCTACGGGGTTTGGAGGGCACGAACTGGAAAATTTTTCTCTTTCACACGAGGCCCTTGTGAAATGCCACTGGAAAATGCCTTTCAAAATCTATTTCGTCCAAGTTTCATTTTTACCTCCTTCAGCGAGTGTATGGCTTTACCCTGCATGCACCCATTGGGTGAAATATGGTACGTTGAGAAATCCATGTGAACCAACAAAGATAAACCTATATACAAAATTTGACATTGTGAAATTCCACGCCGGAAAAGAGAGGATAAATGGAGATAAGCATACGTCATGTGGTGGCGATTAATACCTACTTCCCTTGCGTTTATTCACCTTTCGTAAATAACGGAGCAGGTGGCGAAAAGAATAAAATATTGATGGTCAGACATTTATGATAAGTAATGACTCCACTTGAAAGAGATTCGAGCAGAAAAAGGCTTTTATGAACCAACGTATGCAAACGCAGTGACCTTAATATATTATTATTATTATTATTGTGTGGATGGGCAGAACCTGTTCAGGATAAAAAATAACGCCATATCGGACAATAATAAAAGAAACATGCCAATGAACACATGTTCACGCTCAATTTTTTTTTCTTTTTTTTTTCTTTATTTTGTGAGAATACATAGTGAGTAAAAATAGTGTGAACCATAAAATAGAAAGAGTCGTCAGGGTTTATTACGACTTCTACTCTGTAGCGTAAACATCCTGTGGAACCGGGGCAAGGGGCTAGAACTATCGGTCAATTGTTTCTCCGGCCTTTCCAACAACTGATGAAGGTGGCAAAAGATATCGAAGGAAACTGACAACTGGAAGATTGCATTTTTAAGGGGACTTTGGCGTAACTTTGTAGTAATTCATAGAAGGTTTGCTTCGCGACCCGCTCCACTCCGACCTTTTACCAGTACATGCTTACCAACCAGGCATGTACAAAAAATACACATATGTGTGTTCGTATGTACACAGAAAGCTGTACGAAAATATACATTCACTTGCCCCTAACAAAAGTCGTTTCTCCAGACTCGCCCCTAGATACAAAAAATCCATGCAAAAAAGTGCCCTTCACTTGCCATCAGTCTTTTGAAAGTTTTAAAGTTAGGATCCATCAAATTCTTTTATCATCTTTCCAGTACACTACCTGCCAATTGCCTGGCCTCTATCTATGCATGATTTAACTACCTACAAATTGAAAAGACTTTCCTGGTACTGAGAGACCAGTTCGAGTTTCATGTTGTATCTTTAGGCATCGAATGTAGATTGATTCAAATTTCAAAAGTTCCGGATTTCATTGCGGGGCAAAAGTTTTAGTCTACTGGCTACTTACGCAGCCAGCGGTCACATGATAGCAAGAAACTCCTTTTTACAATCATCGCCCGTTTTTAGAAAAAAATGTTTAAATCTTTAAGGAAACTGTGTCCATACATTATGTAGCACCGAGAGGATTAACAGTGAAAAGTCGAAGTTAGTTACAAGTTGATAACGTAGAATAATATGATGATCATTTCACAGATAAAATCAAGTCTTTTGTACATTGTGTAATTGTTACTATACCTTATCCAAGTTTGCTACATATATTTTGCTTTGAGCAAGTCGGTGCTATAAATATTGTGTTACAAAATGAAAGTCACGATCAGTCTGAGTCGGAATAGATATTCGTCGATTAAGACGTATTTATTTGGTAAGTTTGGCTTTTCCAAACTTTCATTATTCATAAAATGTCCCGCAGATTTGTTCAAATTCATTTATTATTCCAAAATTTAGGAAAACATATTGCTAAGGGAGACATCGCACATTTTTCAGAAATTTATAAGCAATTCTAATTATTCATGCACTAATGATTGATTACTTTTTAGTATAACACCGCAAAACCATTTCGAATTTATTATAAAATGTACTGTTTACACAGACTCGGTGTGTCCCGCTGGGCTTAATGATATAAGGCGGGAAAACTTTCAATATTATTTCAGGAATACATACGGATTTAAAGCTTATCAATCATTGAAAGCATTTATACGTTCTTATTAGGATACGTTTGTCGTCTATAATCCACGTATAGTCAATTATGAAACTGCATAGTTTCATAATTATTTTGTGGTTAAAATATATTTAATCACTTCGAATATAGGTGGGTTATTGTTTTAAAGGGTACTCAGTGATTTTTTTAAAGATGTGACAGAGATAAAACCTGAAATGTATTGGTTTAACTAGTGTGGTCGTTGCTCACTCTCTCGTGCTGTTCGAGATATATTGTCAGAAAATACGAATATTACTAAACGGTTAACTGCTCCATTATCCAAGACACTTTTCATCTGTTCATGAAAAAAGAAAAAGGATTTCATTTTCACTTCTTTCTCAAAACAACTCCAGTGTGTACCACATGACATACGGAACGTGCTGGGGTCGGGGGAGACTGGCTCTTTCCCCTTCCCTGGCCAGCGCCAAGCCACCTATGTTAGCGGAATTGGTGTCCTTTCATATGGCTATTGCATATTCATACAAAAGTGCGACTCTGCTTTGTCTATTTTAGGTCCCATAATAAAAATTAAAGGTGCCTATTTATTGACTCCAGGCTTTGATATGCTCAAGACATATTGTGATCAAGTGATTTAAGTAGTGTGTATACTTCACCCCATTTAAAATGCTTCGGGAAGAAAATACCTCTTTCCAGCCTCAAACAAGAACGTCAAGGTTTTACAGGAAACAACTTAAAAGTCTGAGTAGTATCCGTATGATATTACAACTTATTTCGTGTTCAGCTTTTTTAACTAAAAAAGAGATGTGATCATTTTTACATTCTATACCCGTGGGTAGCTAGGAGGTTGAACCCCCATGGCCCAATCTTGAAAAAATATAATGGCAAAATTGATAACAAATGCTCACTATATTCTTCATTACATTTAAGACACAAATATTGCACCATTTTGCATCTGCAGACCTAAAAAGGCCGTTTTTCTCTAAAGGGGAGGGTGTTCCCTCAGACCCCTCCCATGTCACACTCCAACAAACCGCCATGACACAATCCTGGCTACGCATCTGTTCTATACCAATACCTTGGTTAAGGTTACCAGGGTCCATGATAACTAATTCGGGAGATTTCCCTTTTAGGGAGAACATAGTATTCCCCGATAAGGAGACATTGATTATGTGGGGCCGTCATTTTGCGTATTTTACCTACAATTCCAGACGTTCTGAATGAACAGTTTAGTGGCAAACGTTTCTTGAAACCCCCTTACAAAGTTTATTGGTGTAGGCTAATGGAATTTAATGCATATTTGGTAGGTGTAACACCATAGCTTCGAATCGATGGTTTATTACGCAGTTTTTGAAGAAAAAAGAACGCAATTAGTTCTAAAGTGGTGGTTTTCTTTCTTGCTTAACTGTGTCTATATTAGGCTAGCAAGACTATATATTTAACTAGTTTTAAGATGAATAATTTACTTCCATAGGCTTACGAGCGTCCCATGGGCTATAGCCCCTCCCCTCCCCCCCCCCCATCCCATTCCTCCCCCATTCAGACGAAAGTATGCAATTTAAGGGAAAGACGCTCCTTTCGAGAAAAATTCTGATAAAACTTTGACTACAATTTCGTGCGGCCCCCACCCAAACCCCCCCCCCCACCATGTATATGAGTGCAGATCCTTATTCTCACGTTCATATCCCACTTAAATGTGTTACGTCAATTTCATGCAGGTTTATTTTCAAAGAGATTGTTTTAACGTCAGAATAGTTTTATTTTGCCTCTACCCTGTGTTAGCTGAAAAACTGCTCCTAGACTGATTTCGAACATTAAGATCAGAAGTTGTCTGTCTTGAGTGCCAACATGTCTGTGTCAAGATATTTTACATTTCTGATTAAATTCTCGAGTTGGACATTTTCATTTTGCCGTGATATCCTCAGAGTGGACTTGTCACATGCATCTGAGCCTCTACGAACCCCAAAAATGAGTAAAGGACCTCCATTGAAAGACTAAAAGCCGCCCTTTACGACGTCAGCCTTACTCTGCTGTCGAATTTTATTTTCTCGGAACCTTATCTTTTAATGATGCACACGTCCTCCTCAATGATACTTACAGTCTTTTCAAAAGCAATAGGAATCATCTTTTGAGTGAGCGGCCCTTCACTACTACGCGGACCAGAACATGTCTCATTTTATATTTGCTAATGGTCATGTTTCAAGAAAGTGAACCGTGTTTAAGGCTAGAAATAATGGAAAATGATAGAAAAAAATCTAGTCTCTGACTCAACACAGTATTGGCAGTGTAGGATGTAAAACGTCTTGTATTATCTGCTCAAACAGATGAAAATTTTGGTCACTTGTTCTACTGCAGGAATTTTTCTGATTTGGGCGAGTATCGAATGTTTCAATTATTTAGAAATTAAAAATTTTCCGTTCAACTTTTGACACTATAGGTCGAAAATATGGAATAAAACTTGAAATCAAACAACAGGAGGTTATCAATGCATTCAAATTATGAACATTTTGAAACAAAGTATTTTCTTACTAACTGGGAAGGGAAAATTGCAACGAAACTTAATATCTACTGGAAAGGGAAACTTAAGGAATGAAAAAGTTTTGACAGGGAGACGAATTTCTTTCGCTCTTTTTTCTGATAAAGGCTTTTTGTCTTGTTCACTACCTCTGGGAATTTAGAAAGGTAATTAAAGAGGAGCCGGTAATTGAGTTAGATGATTTGTTATGAGTTCAGAGACTTTTGCTCCCTGTTGGCAAGGCTAACGGGTTAATCCGTTTAAATTAGGCACATTGTCTCGAAAAACAATTATTGTTTGCTGTCCCGTGAGGTTATGAATGTATGCACAGTGGGCCACGTTCAACAGCAAAAGAGCTGTTTTAATCAACTTCAAATAGCGTAAGCTTAACCTTGATGCTGTTCTATTCTTAACAGATTTTTATTATTCATGACCTTCTGTTATGTCCTTTGACGTCAAATTTCATATATGAAGACCTCCAGAGTTTCAGTCTATTGGGATTTGATTAAGATTACATAACTTAGAGAATAAATTTGATATTTTATATAATGAATGTAAAAATTCTGCAATCACTAAAACTTGCAAGGCTGGATTGAATTTAAACCCACATTTAAGCCTAGAGAAAACGGAAGAAACGTTTCGTACCAATTATTTCTTTCTTTTTTATTCTTTGAACGAGGTGCATAAAATCTCCCTTATCAGGGTATGAAAGACTTGGGTAATAAAATGCATTTGTTCTCCAAATGCATTCATGCTCCTGAAGTATTTATTAACGATGTTAGCTGTATGGACTGTGTACATAGCCCCTAGCCCTTAGTCAAAGGATTTAAAATTAGCGGGATTAACTAAGTGCCGAAAAGATTATTAATTTAATTAAGTTAGCTCATGGGAAAAAAGATCAAAGACCAGTCATGCAATATATTTAGTCAACAACCATGTACTGTCAGGTGATCAAGCAAAGAAGTTTAAGTTATACAGGGTGACTTCAAATGAGTAAAAAGAGTAACGAAACCCGTCACTGTCATATAGTGTGGAATCCTTCTACGTCATGATTAGCTCTTTATGGGGTATATTATCACAGTTTCCAGGTAATGACATACTTAACCAAATTGTAAATGCATATTGTTTTGTTGTTACAGAAGAAAACGAGGAGAGCAAGGAATGTGTGAAATTATGTCATACGAATAAAACACTGCTGTATAATGAGATCTTTTGGGCCTTTTGTTCGTGCAGTTGATTGAGGCCGACTCTTTGACCAACTTTGTGAAAGCTTCTTCTTACTGTTTTATACAACTATCTCAGACAGTATTTTCTCTTTTTCTTTTTTTGGGGGGGGGGGGGGGGCTTGCGTCGTCGTAATGCTCTCTGATTATTCTGCCCACACTTTATTTATTAAATTCGTTTTGCATCTTTTGGGGCAATATACTTCGTTTATGTACTTATCAATTATTGAAAGAAGATATTACAAATTGTCATTGAATCAACCAGCAATTAAGTTTTCTCCTGCACAAATGAGTAAAAATGTTCATAATTAGTAGAAACTATGCATTCAATTAAGTAAAATATCGGAAGCAAAACAGTATTCCAAACTGCTGTAAAATGAACGAATCAATGACTCAATCAAGTAATGGAACAGGGTGGCCTTTTTTTATAAATGTCCCCTCGACTCTTTGGCAAAGAGCCGAAGGGAGAAAAGCAAACGTTGTTCCCGAAGAAGTTCTGCTCCTCAAAGGAGCTAAGTTCCCTAAAGAGACACTAACATTTTACATGACCAACCTCTCAGCATTCACACCTCTACATTAAGGGTCTGTCATGCGTGGTTCTTTTCTAGACTGGCTGAAAAGAACAGATACAGTTACTGCACATGATCTTAGCTGAAAGGCTTAAGAAGGCTAAAAAGGAGCGAACAGGGTGACATAGAGCAGAAGTTAAGGGCCATGGCACAATTTTAGTAGTACTGGGAAGATTGCTTTCCTTTAAAATTCGATCTATAAGTATGGTTTAAAATTGCAATCCTTTTGGGGGGAATTAGAAATCATTCTTTCCGTTTTAGACCTTATTTAAGAACAATAAAGCAAAATTAAATGATCAAGCTGTTTCATTAACTAATGGACAATCTTCGATAGCTTTACATGACATACAACATGAATGATAATAATAATACTTTATCTGGAGTCTGAAACTGATCATTCTTCACAATAGTAATACCAATGCATTGTGTCGCACTTGCTTAGCCGCTGCCTCACACATCTGCAGTAGCTATGTTTACCCATTAGAATGAACATAGGAGTAAAAAGTAGCACGTGCTCTATTGTCTCGTTAAAATAAAGTTGTAATGAATATCCATAAAATGGTAATTACGTGGAGGTTCTGCAGAGCTCCTTGGTAATAGAAGTATATTGGCTCGTGTCTCACTTATCGGCGGCAGAAGTAACGATTCATAAGAACTGTAACCTAATGGCAATGCATAATTGCACGTGTTCCTCCGTGTCCCGTGTTGGCAGTTAGTCAGAGGCATTTCAGGGGTTTAAGCATGTTGAAATTGTTTCATTTAAACAATAGCCGAGGGTCATCTCCATCTTTTGAACTTAATGCACAAGTTCAAGTTGAATTTGCCCATATATTGTGCCAAGCACAGAATTCTCAAGATGTCAAACCAACGTTGCTGAAGGGAGTCAAAATAATAGTTGTGTTATTAGTCTGGAGGTTTTCTATTATCCTTTATGCAAGTTCAAAGCAATTGTAGGATGGAGATTCTTATTCAATAAATCTATATTCAGGAGGAAAGGATGGTGATTGGAATGACCTCTTGAGACTGTGGGTGAAGTGAGAGTTTCCCCAATATATAAAAAATAACGAGTCAATATGTTTGGTTACAAGTTAAAACATTTAAAAGTTGTTTTATCCAAGAGGTCTCAGGCAGGTTGATATCTCATGGAGGTAAGGAGAAATACTCGCAGTAAATTTTAATTATTCACTATTCTACTGAAAGGTAACGATATAATATAATAGCATAAAAGGCTTTAAGCCTATGAAGTAGCAGTACATAATCATTACTGTACGAACAGGTTCGAGATAATCTGCAAGTCACAGGGTAGAGTTTTTATTTTTCAAGGGACGCTTTTAAAATGATTTTGGTAAAGATCGCCCCTGAAAACTTTATGGGGCATATTTTTTATTGTATTTTGACAACTATTCAGGAGAGGGCCGTTTTTGCAACATTTAGCATCCCCCCCCCCCATCTAAACATCTTCGTAATTGGGACGATTTTGGCTGCTGAGAGGGCAAATCGCACTCAAGTTTTTTTAGGCCTGTCCGTGGCCTCTGCATGCTAATTGGCTATAAACGTTGTCCCAGACATCTTTCTTACAAACAGTTGAAGAAACTAAGGAATACATGTTACGCACATGACTTAAATTTACTATATATTTTGTCTGTGCGCTTTTGATTGGATGAAAATCAAAGGTTCAGAAAGGAAGGCTGAAGAATGGATATTTTGATGTTGTCTTCGTAACCTTTCTGACACGAATTTTAAGAAGGTATGGATGAAGAATTAGTGTTCTAAGAACGGCCACTTGTTATTTCGTATTTTTGCGGATTTGCGTGTAGTTCAAATGAAGCGGTGAGCTCGAAAATACAATTAACACAAACATTTTCCACAGAAATATATTTCAGAACATCTTATAATTTCAACGGCTTGTTAACATGATGTACCCTGCTTTGACAATAGAATGGTTGGGCGTACCCCTCTTACACTCTAAAAAGGGTGTTTAGGAATTAAACACATTTTGCCCCCACTTTGGAAACATGTTTCTATCCTAAACACTCATGTTTAATTCCTAAACACTGTGTGTTTAATTCCCAAACATCATTTGTTTAATTCCGGAACATGTTTAGACTTTAAACGTGTTTCCAAAGTGGGGACAAAAAGTGTTTAGAAAAGTGTTTAATTCATAAACACTGTTTTTACAGTGTAGACAATAGAATGGTGGGGTTTGACAAAACAGCGCTGTACATATACATCATTCATAAAAATAGGAAACTCAAATGAATTTAAAAAGTAATCGAATCGAAGGGTGGCTGACGAATAAAAGCATTAAGTCTTGATGTGGCAATACGTTTACTTATGATTAGTATAAGTAGGTTATGCTGACGAGCATGATTTCAATTTTAACGACAAGTCATTGGCCATTTTGTAAGAAATATTGACATTGCTGCGGTGCAAACAAATAAGCCGATATGAGGTTATAGAAGTCATGCGATGCTTGTCCTGAGATATTGTTCAAAGTTTCAACTAAAGTAGAAAGACTTGAAAACGAATTGAAATTGATATTTTCTTATGCCCTGCGGGGAAAGAGCATAACGCTTCCGCAAGAGAAATCGATAGGCAATGATAATTCAAACCTCACATGTAGCATTCCTTCTTGTGATATGTTTCACACAAGGTGAAGGTATAACGGTGTGCATGCATACGAGTGTACGTATAGTGCTTGTGGTTGTGAATACTAGGACGGGGAAATGTTCACAAAGGTGAACACATTTACATATTCACAGAAGAGTGGGTATACGCTTAAATACCAGAGAAATATAAGTATGAGTACCTGTTCTCTCAGAAGAGTGAGACCGAGAACATACTCACAGCAGTGTGAAAATGAGAGTTTATACTCACCTTAGAGTGAACACGAAGCAGGAGTAAGGGCATCGTATGTATTTACAGAAGTGTGAACACATATCTACAGAAATAAAGGCCTTCTATGATTGTCAGTACTTAATCGCATAATTATGGGTACGAATATATATGCGCAGATAGTGTAACATACGATTGCAATTCACAGAAATGTGATTGGTGCTACAACTTCACAGAAGTATGATGAAAACGAGAACATACTCACAATTGTTGGTATACGAGTACATTTACAGGTTGTGCATACGAGTAATTATTCCAAGAATTATGAGTACAAGTACCTGTAGCCTGCTCACAGAAGTACTATGAGCGAGAGTATCCCCGGGCAGAAATGACCAGTCCCCGTGCACCCCCTGCCCCACTGAAAGTAAAGAATTTCTTAGTTTACCCTCAGTGCAGACTGTTGGTGAAACAGTAAAAAGTTAAAAGATTTTGTAAGGAGAAAGAGGAGAGTTGCAAGATCAAAAAAAGTTGAGAGATTGTTAATCCTCTGAAAAAAATCAGAATCCGGAGCTTTCCAAGGAGACACACTTGTTGCCACTTTCAGACTCTAGACAAACAGACAGACAGACAAACAGACAGACAGACAACAGACAGACAGACGGACAGACAGATACGTGTTCTTAATCAAGTTGAAAAGTATAGTCACATCCGACTTTTTGGACTTGCTGCATCACGAAAATGTTAGAATGCACGTTTCTCATTATTCAAATGTAGAAAGTTTTTTCCCGTTTTTTAAACATCGTCCTTCAGAAAACTGTTTATGACCTTGTAGCTTCTTGACTCAACCAGGGAGTTGTTAGAGAGTGCGGTATTGCTCTTATCTTCTTTGACTCGCAATTTCAAGGCTGTCAAATAACATTTGACTTTCAACACTATTCTTGGAATTGACGCGCACTCAATCAATCAAAGCGTATATATAGTGAATAAGGTCTTTAAGGTATGAGGGACAATTTTGAAGGTCACCTGCCTATTTCTTATTCTAATATAAAACAGAAAGTACTTAAACATTAAATTACAGTCAGAACATTGACAGCAGTGCACAAGCACAAGACAAAATTCACTGTCTTTTATTTTCTCAGTTGTTTCAAGGCACGTTATCGAGCATGACTTTTTTTACCTGGGAGAAGGAGGCAAAACAAATCCACAGGAGGTGTGATTCATAACTTACTTGAAAGTAGATGTGTTGGTTAAAGATATTTGCTGCTCACAAAGTAGGCATAAAGATAGGATGTATCTCGTCAAGTGGATCTGTGTTTAAGGGCAAACTCTACATCCCCGACTGTTCAGGTACTCTCAGGAGAGTTTACTGAAATAATCTCCAAGCCCCTTCTCGAATATTTCAACTTTGCTTACATAAGCGTATGTGACTGCTATGTTTCTTGGCCTATTTGCCGAGAAAAGCCTTCATTATCTGAAGGAAATTAGCCAGATTTTCCCCAAAAATCGCGAACTCCCGGGGGATCTGTCCGACACAATGTACCCATTGAAACTTTGAGAATATGAGTGTGTGCTATCTCGGTGTACTTCTGTGGTACATCCACTCTGATTTGCACTGTACAGATGTTCTCACTGATCTGTACATGTCATCGACCAATCACAGTGGCAATGTATATTGATATCAACCTGTTGTTCGTGTTCACCCTCTGGTTAATGCCAATCAAAGCGGGGTGGCCAGCTCCATTTTGAGGAGGGGGTTAAAACATTGATGCTACATTCCATGTGTTTGGGGGTTAAAGGAGTCTGACAGGCAACGTTAGGCCAGGAAGTCTATCTCAGGCTTTGCCCGGACCCAGCCTGGGGAGTTGCTATTTCATTGCCGGGCCCATCAAGGGACCATTCTTTCTTTCCCCAGGGAGTTGCTCCCTGCTTTCCCTTAATGCTAAGTGATAAAGACACAGGCGTGTAGACAGATCTATTTTACCTACCTCATGTTTTAAAGGTACTGCCAATATTCCTGTTTGTCGGGGAAGAAAGTTACGGTATATACAGATATACACACCTACACAAAGTGGCCAAAGAATGAGAGTCAGGCAGTTATGCTACTCATGCGTTTATCAACCCGTGGGCGTAAATTACGGTACTCCTTTGCTCACAGACTGCATTCGTAATATTTGCGCTAGGAATGATACGTCACACCTGCTGTGCTATGCGAGTAGCGTCGTGTGTGCGTGCACTACCAGATGTAGTGTGTACCACTCTTAGCTCATCGCATGTGCCTCAGACATTACTGCGTAAACGAAATATGACGAAACGTGGAATGGATTTTTAATGATGGTTTCTTTTTCTGCTTTTAGACCATTGACAGTTACGTCACTGTAGGCACAGAGCATGCGCAAGAACATATACGTTGAATTTTAGTTTGTGGGCATGTAAACGCTGGCGCGATTGCACACAGAAAGTAGACGGGTTGGAATTTATTTTTCATTGTGACGACAGTGTAAGCCGTCTTATCAACTCTTTGGCCAAACAGTTGATATTATTTGTTTGTAAACATAAATAGGTCTTTTTATTCTTACCATTTTTCTGACTACCTCTTCTTTTTCTTGATGTTTATTTTGTTTCATTGTTTCATTTCACTAACTTTGAAGAACCGTTATGTTTTTTCTAGTGCCCATCATATGAATGTAAACTAATTTGTTTGAATTTAATTTTGTTAATGAGTTATGTCCATATGAGAAATAAATTGAATTGAGTTGAACTCATTACTGGGATTCCCATTTAACATCATCATCATCATCATCCGACCACTAAGGAGATGCGGGATGAGTCTTCGGTAAATCCTTCTCCACTACCGAAAATTTATTTAGAAAAAGACTTTGATGGGACAAACATAGGCCTATATAGTTCGGAGAGTATTAGGGTTTCTAGTCAGGAAGTGAAAGACGCTTACTTCTCGGTAGCCTCCTGTAAAAATATTTAAGTACGAACATTTTGACTGTTTCAAAGAAAAGCTTATTCTGATTAAAATCAGAAGTTGCATTTTTTGTGCTATTTATAACTTTTAGTTACCCGAGAATATGTACGAGCCTTTAATACTTAGGCCTTACTTAAATATTTTCTTTAGTTAGGTTCGCCATCTACACGTCAAAACTTGCCATGCAACATCTCGTTTTTAAAACCACAAACACATCGAGTGCGAGATTTAATACGAGGTGTGTACACAAATAGAACCTTTTAGCTTACAGGAACAACCTCTTTTAGCCCCAGAGAACAATTTAAGTCCCCCAAACTAATGAAATTGAACTTCATGGGAAGAATTATGGAGCCTGATTGCCCTAGAGTGGACGAATGTGCTATATTTAGATTCCAAATCCAAACCAGATATCCCAACTAATGCATTTTAATTTTTTGTCACTTCACTATATACGACAAGATTCAAGCATAATTCACTAGTGGTGAAGCCTACATGTAAATTGTATAATATATATTTCCTTCGAAAGTCGGGTAACTTCACACTTTCAATTTAATCTATGATCATGAACGTCGGAAATTTCTGAAGTGAAACCGCATATCTATCCAAAACATCCAATGTCATTAAAAGGTGCATACTGTATTGGATATACGTAATACCGTAATGTAAACATTTTCAAGAAAGTGGTCATGCATAGTTGTTTTCTTTTTTCTCTCTTTTTGGTGATTTTTTTTAAATGTATAAAAAACGCATTGTTTCATCGTGATAGCAACATTTATGGGGCGAATCATTATGCTGCCATGGAAATTTTTGTTACCTAAACTCGGAGAGATTTGCAAGTTTCAATTGACGTTTTGGGGTTAGGGTAAGAGTGTATATAATCTACACTTTGAATATAAATTGTCCTTAGCAGAATATCTCTTTGTATCTCCCAAGGAAGAAAATGAGCAGTGCTGATGGTTTTGCTCGATTAAAGTGACTAGTGTTATATCTTACAAGTGGGTGATTTCAAATCTAGACAGGTTTTGGCTTGCACGATTTCAGAGACTGTCTTGGGCTTCTCCCTAAGTCTCTCGTCTCTTGGGATCGTTACTCCGTTTGGGAGTAGTTCCATGCTTTCACCTGCAAGGAAGATAGTCGGCAGGACTTTCATGTAAGGGTAACCCACCTACAAACTCCTCAGTATTTTCAGATTTAAGTGAACATCATTCTTCTCTAAGCTCTTATTCAATAGTAATTGCTCCTTTTTATAACAGCGTCAAAGTTACGGGTATGGAAAATCATTTAAATCTTTAGATAACCTTTGAATGTGAGGGCGCATGGATCAAATTTGTATCAAGTGGTATCGATTTAATAGTTTTGAAACTTCTTTTCTGTAGATCATATTGAATCGTTTCAATATTTCAATTTTCGACTTTAATCGATAATCAGTAAAAGCTCTCTACTTTCAGACATGAAACATGATTCTGAACAAGGATATTATAAGCTTATATAATGCTCATATGAGCTTATATAATGCTTATATGAGCTTACATAAGCTCATTTATGCTTATAACATCTTTGGATTAGAAAACGCAGAGCGTCCTCTTTTTTTTTCGTACCATACAGAGTAAAATAAACACTTTCACGGATAACATTGTCTTTGTCCTTAACAAAATTTGACTACAATGGCATAAATGAGAAATTAAAGCAATTAAAACATGTGTAACACCCATGTCCAAATATTCAAAGCTATAAGAAAAGGAAAATGATTCGTTTATAGAAGAGTAGAGTAGAGTTGAGCAGAGTAGAGAAGAGCAGAGCAGAGCAGAATAGAGTAGATTTTATTAAATCCCATATAGGAAATTACAATTCTGCGGCAAAAGGAGTAAAAACATAAAAAGACAATGTACAAGAGCATCAAATACAAAAGGTTTGGGGTTTACATCCGAATCAGAGAGTATAGAATGATCTACCATCTCGTATATTCAGTTTTTCTGACAACCAGCTAGAAGGAAGAATCTTATTTTCAAAAGCTACATCTGCTAAAGATTTAACGTACGTTAAAATCAATCAACAAATAGGAGATTTTTCATGAGATGTGTCAAGGAAAATGTTGAAATTTTTGCCATCATTGGAAAGTACTTCTACTTTTCGTTTTGTAAAATGTTGCACGAACATTAAAGCGCTTCAACGGGAATTTGCAAAACAGTGCATTGGCTCTTAACCGTTTGTTGACCGTTCCCTGTGAGACCAAACTGTACTATAAAGTAAGATCGTGGGGCCAAGAATAATGTCTCAGTCTGAAAAGAATAGACAAAATAGGAAGAAATGCATGATCCGAGCAAGAATTTCCCCAATTATGGGACACGTAATGTAGAGTCTATATAAATTGAAGCTTTTTGTGAGACAAAAAAAAATTATCTGGGAAAAGTGCAAGGTGTTTGATTTCTGTGACACGAGGTATGAGGTAACTTAGATCATATATCGGATACAAAGATAGACGCAGAACCTTTTTTCATAACAGTTACTGCTTTCGTTTCTGGGGCCTACCATATTTGGTCAACGCTTTGCGATCTTTGAGACAGGCTCTGCAGTATAAATTATCGAGGGTGTCAACGGAAAAATACAGCATTGTTCACACATAATCTTATACGCGTAAGAGACTGCTTTTAACGGTGGGATCTAAGTACTTTTGGACAAATGTTTTGTGACTGAGTTATCGTCTCGTAAGCAAATGAATGATTACATAAGCAAAGTTAAGGAAACAATTTTTAACGAAACTCGTCACACATTTTGCGGTAAGACAGTCGAATGTGATATCACAGTGCATCAATAAACTAGTAAGGTGTGTTTACCTTTTGGTCGAGGGTGGCGAAAGGAATAGACTTGTTACTGTGTAAGTTAAGAGAAGAATTAAATACATTCAGCAAAAGTTCAGATTGTTCATATTTTTTAAGCCACATGATACGATACCTTTACATATTTGTACCTACCCTACGGGATCACTTGGAGTTGGCGATCGAAAATCCATGATGCGCAATGCACTTTTGAAACTGTGTATCCAGAGACCAGTTGAACGGAAATGTGGCGGCAACCCCACCCGCCGCGAAACCCGTGATCACACTCTCTTCTACTCCACATAAACCTGTACTTTAGAGTGCGATTTATAGCATTTTAGGTGTCAGATGATCTGACCTCAGCCCCTCCCTGTTATCCTGTAGCTGGCATCACCTTTGCTCCTGTCTAGAGCCCCTTTTGGAAACAGCACCGAAGAAAAAGTCCCCTCCCATTCAGTGTGTGCATACCAATAAAATAGGCTGCCAGTTTCTATTTCGATAAAGTTCGACATACCTAAATAACAGAGATAAAGACAAGTGTAAGTTTACTTCTGGAAGGTCAGAACAAGACTAGCTTATTTATTAAACACAACCATTCACACAAAACTACAGACTGCTAAACACGACAAATACAAAATATGTAGATAACCGAAAACGAAACAATGAAACACATGAATAGACTGCGCAGACGGTACAGACTCAGTAACTATACAACATCAACAATAGTAAGATGCAAAGCGCTCTTTAGTCGTACAAGGAAAGTAAATTACTCTTTAATCGTTTCCAAGTACATTTTGATTTAAAAATACCTTGATAATTCATTTGCGATTTTATATTTGCTATTTTATTGATGCACAGTGAAGTGTTCTATGTGCCCCAAATGAAGGGGCACTACTCTGGTGACAAGTCCTTGCCTCAAGTAAATATAATACAATTTTTCAGTCTAATATTCCCAGAAGTGAATTTTACACCAGACTGACTCCCCAGTAATTGTAAACTTATACTTCTTATCGCCAGAAGAAACCTCTGCTAGCGATGATAAACTCATAAAATAGTAAAAGACTCAAGGAAAATTGAAAATGACTGTTATTGAGCGATTCGTTTGACGTTTGAAGCAAAGACAAACTGTTGACCTTAACAAAGTTGATTCGTTGGATAGAAAGATGAAAGGAACGAAGGCTGACTGAGGAAAGATTTACCGGACGTGGGAGAATTCTAAATCGGATGGCAAAATGGACGACTAAATATAACTTTATTGATGATCAATAATCCGATAAAATTTAAGCTTACAGCTTAAAGTCTGTTTTCCACTTATTAAAATAACATCAAAAGATATTTTCGTTAAACCCGATGAGTTAACGTCCCTTCCTCATGTAATATTTTTGGATGCTTTCGAATTTATTATAAGAATAACAGGTGTGCCGTAAAAGCTACAAAAGTCTTCTGTCACAGTGATCAAATTCAAGTTATGGAAGGAAAGATAACATTGACAGTTTGGTATCCTTCTTGCCCATTTAAGCAAGCTGGAGTTTGAAATTGTGAAAGGCTTTCGTCTGGTTTTGCTCATTCGACTGCACGGAGGATTCATTTACGGTTAAAACATAAAAGTAGTGATAGAAGTAGTTTGATTTTCAATAAAGGCCCGTAGCCAGGCGGGAGCTCGGTAGGCCTTGCCCTCTCCCCTTGCGGACCACCGTGGCATCCCCCAAATAAATTTTTACTACCTGTGAACAGTGGCTCCGGTATGCTACCAAATGGTTATCGACCAAAATTTAAAACAATCCCCAAAGCGGTTCAGGTAAACCATGGTTAATAACTTTCATGCAAAATTTCGGCGCGCTTCGCGTAGTTCTTACGATCAAGTTGCATCACTTAAGAGCATGGTTAGCACAATAATACCAGTGAAATATTCCGGCCACAACTATTTGTACACTCAAAGTTAGAGACCGGGAATTTCACCTTCCTAGCAGGTGTCGAAAATTAGTAAGCCCCTTTTGACGCATACACTAGTGCAGCCAGTATAGGTACAGAAGTAACACGTCCGAGTTTGGTGAAGTACTGCAAGTGTTATTCGGAGCTCCATGCTAGTGTGCCTACTTTGTGAATGCCTCAGAATGAATTTTTCCGGGATTTTTCCCTCTGAACCCCATCAAAGTTTTTTCTGGACCATGACATGGTCTTAGGAGGCCCATGGTCCCTCACCGTTCGCAAAGTACTCAACTCTTCCCCTGCGCTTGCGCAGCGCAGGAAGTATCGTCATGACCATAGCCTTGTTCCGTTTAATCGTGGAGACTTTTCACGTCTCTCTCTCGCAAAGGATGGGGAGGGGGTAAAACTGCGTCCAGGGAAGGGAACTTTTCAGCACACATGGGCTTGAGATATCATCTCCTGTGGATCTGCCATCATTTTTGGTGGCAACCATTGGCTACAAGAAACAAACTTCCGTGGTGCCCCCTTCTGCAATGCCGGTGCTCCCCTATGTCACAATTTTTGGCTACAGGCCTTACTTGGTGCAATATTGGAGTCTTTCGTCAGGTTACTGTGTTTCAACGGCCGTTTGAGATGATTAATTAAATGATATTTTGGGATGTAAACTGACATTAATCATTAATCTCATATGGTTTTGATAATTCAGATTTAACTAATAGTACACGAATGAGCTTCATTAATTGTTTAAAATAATTACCAATTTCCCGCTTTTGAAGCATCGTCATCTACAAACGACATCAATGAAATATGTTGTCTGCTTAGGTATGTATTGATTATGCAGGATACACGTCCTACTACCAGTGAAGCTGACAGGCTCATGACGAACATTGTGGACTATTGACCCATGTCCAGTTGCATAGCCAAGGGCCCCTCGACAAAAAAATTGTGCCCCAGATGCCCTCCAAAAAATGGAAGCGCATATGTTTACTTTCTGACAAGTTCATTAGGCAGGATGGACAATTAAAAACGAAGTCTTTTTCATGAGTATACAGTATATGTTTAAAGAAAGTTCCAACATTTTTAGCTCCCTTCGTGCACCATCAGCTTATTGGTTTTCTTTCATTGTTTCAAATATTATATAGCTCAGTAATTTAAACCTCTCTTTACTTAACAATGTGGAGATAATGTAGTTCACACAGAATTTCATCCTCAGCGGATGGGTTGTTCTCCTGTATTTGTCCACTGTGCCGAATACCGTGTACCGTATATACCGTAAACTTGGTAACTACCGATGTTTGCCCGTCTTGTCGAACAGACCTGTTTATTATAACATGTATTTTATCTTCGTAAAAGGTCAAAGGTCACGAAGAAAACCTCGGGTCTTTACTTCTTTGAGACTTTCTCAAAGCAGCACTACATATTTTTATCTTTATTTTCAGATACCAGAAATTTCACCTGATCGATTTTTATTTCAAATATTCCCGCAGTACCTCCAGATTCCCGGACGTTTTGACCATGCTCAGTTGACGGACACACGGCCATTACTGTCTAGCTTATCCCAAAAGTGCAGAATAATTAAACTGCATAACAATGAATGATTCTGTAAAATGTTCCTTTATGAACTAATTTTGATTGCCGCATGCAAAGAGATAGCATCTTACAGTGTTTGATTTTATAATATTTCTTGGAGAGGATCCAAGACTTTGAGAATTCGCGACTTCGACGCTACTGGCAAGTTCGCGTAATGTTCTCACAAAGTGAGCCTCCGCCCCCACCACCAACTTCCCAACCCCAAACACCACTTAGTTAAGTAAAATTTTGGAACTGCATCCGTGTGGCGGAAATTGGAATCTTCTCTGCACTAAACTCAATGCATATTACACCAAATATGCTTTATCAAGGAATCGTAACTATGTGTTCAGTGGTGTATGGGAAAATACGTCACAAGGGGCCAGGGGGGTTTTGCTTTGAAAGCTTTGAAAATGTTTTCTTGCTTGGAAAACATTCATGACATAAATTTTGTCGAAATGATAGAATACCAGTGCACAAAAATCAGTATGTTTTGCCACAAGACATCTATTGTCCGGGGTGCAGATGTATTGACCTTTGACATCAGAAAATTTATGCCTTTAGGAAGGTTCTTCCCCCCTTCAGTGCCCCATTCTGAGAAGATCCTGGCTACGTTACTGCCCATGTCACCTGTGCCACGTCTCAGCTGTTCGACGTCATGTTAGAATGCTGGGGCATTTGTACATGCATACAAATCGTGACCAATTGAGTTTGAGTTTGAGTCTGAGCTTATTTCCACAATATAAATATAAAGTTCAGTACAACAATTTTGCAAAAGGGTGAAGGAGGACTGAAGAAGCAGAGCTTTTACGAGCAGTCCCCTTTACAAAGATAAACTAAAAATTACAGTCAAATAAAAAGAAAAAACGAAGAAACAAACATAACAGCAAAGAACAGTGAAAGGTAAAGAAAAAATTACAGCCCCTAGGTAAAATAATCCTTAAGTAAGTAACGTTTCAATTTAGATTTGAAAGAAAGTACAGTCTTGGCATATTTTACAGTACTGTCTAAACAATTCCATATACTTACACCAGTGTTAAAAAATAGTCGCTGAGAAATTTCTTTTGTAGTGAAATTTGTACGAATATTACCAGAAAAACGTGTATTAATATTGTGAAAATCACAGTTATACTTAAAATAATTACCAAAATTGGGAGGCAAAAGTTTATTCACGTACCTATACATGAAAATAGCTAACTGAAACTTGTGTATGTCAAAAATAGTAAGAACTTTGAAATTCGAGAAAAGGCTTTTACTATGAGCAAGATAGACATCAAAATCAGGTGGGGGGGGGGGGGCATACGTATACCTTGTATACGCCCTCCAATAGGTGAAGATGCGTAACATATGCAAGGGTTGGACTAAGAGTTGAACTGATGCACTGGCTGGTACAGAAGTTGTAGCTAGGCAATATGCACATTAAACCTCACCGCACTCAATTGTCACCAGACTGCCAGACTCGTTGTCGAGAGGTCACCCCCTTCCCGATAGAATTTTCTCCCCTGAAAAAAATCAAAGAGAACAAAAACTATAGATATAATACCTTTTAAAATATTTCGTCCCTTGAAAGGTATCTAGCCCCCCCCCCCCCCTGAAAGCTTTCTTTTACCCTTCAACATCTTATCTGTCTACGGGCCTGTCCCTATCAACATAACCATTACGTATGCGCTTGCGAGGCGCCTTATTTGCAATTAGTAGCTGATAAATAGAAGCTGCAATGACTCAATCATGCTAGACTGGCCGACCCGGAATAATCTATATGATATGGGTATTTAACTTTTACTTAGATAGCAGTCTTATCAATACAAATATTATCATTTGTTATGACATGAAGTAATATACAACACGAAAAGCAAACTAGTATATCACCTGAGGTCAAAGCTGTGCTAAAATTTCTTTTCTTTCTATACGTTCTTTTAATGAAACATCTTCGTAATGTGAACGTTTCGTTAATCACGGAGCCTGCAAATATCCAGCTACAATTTACAGTTGATTCATAGCCGTTCATTTTGAATAGAGACCTTACGTCAAAGCCGTTATATATCACGTTCTTTGTTGCCGGACTAATCATATTTATGACAGAAATTTTCACAAACGAAGATGGTCATTGGAGATAATGCAATCGTATTAACTAGATTTCCTTGTGCATGTGCCTTTTAATGGAAGATTTATGATTAATCGAATAAGTGGTCTGACTCAAAAATATTGCAAATAGTGAAACTTACTCTGACGGGCCCGTAACAATGGGGCATTTGAGGCCAATTTCAATCAATTTGAGCCCCGGGAATTTTTCCTAATTTGCCTTTTCAATGTGAAGTGTAGATTTCGAAAACATGATAGAAAAAAGTTAAGAATCAACTAGGTAGGCCTTGGAAGTGTAGGCAATACAGCATGAAAGGGAAGTTTGATATCCTGAGTATTTTAGTATCGTTGGACATGATGTACTATCACGAGAATGCGTTCTGATGCTGACACCACCAAAAAGGGTGACTAGACAACCCCCCCCCCTCCCCGCCGACAATAATTTCCACTGGACAATCCTCCAGGCAATTCCCACACTCTGAAAACGTCCGGTTCATGTAAAAAATGAAAAAATCCGAAAACGGATCAAATGGGCAGAAAACCGAAAAAGGATCAAATATTTGACTAATTTCGGTTCGAAAACTTAAAAAAAAAATTATCCTTGAGAAAACTCTCCCACCCCTCCTATGAAATTTAAAATTGACCTGCATGAGTAGGAGTTGTCTGGTTGGAAATTTTCATACTAGGAATTGTCCGTGGGGGGGGGGGGTTCTTGCGTGGGAACCCTGAAAAAGATATTTTCATATTTTGTTCGCAGGATTTTGTTAACCTTCTGCTTCCTGTCAGTCGTCTATTCTCAATTATTCTATTTTCTTCTCTTTGTAGAACAAAAAAAAAAACGAGAAAAAACTTACCGAAAGCTAAGATTGTGAGGAAATATTGTTGACTGTCGGATCCCAACCGTGCTAAAAATAAATCACTCTCCTTAACACCAATCCGAATTTACGATAATTATTTTGTTCTCTGCGGCGATTTAGGATACGATTAAGACTAGCCACTGAGCCCGCTCGGAAAACAAGCAAAAAAATTACTTCACGTATCTTGACAGGCAAAACTTGCAATCCACTGGTTGACAGTTTGGGGTTAAAAAACTGGTTCCGAAAGGTAACGAAGACTATTAAAATGCCGAAACTAATCTCAGAGAATAAGCTACACTGGAAAGCTCGCATCATGGAGCTACTATCATATAGCCATGCTCAAATAAAAAGTAATATTTACACTTAATGAGTATTCAACAAGCAAATTACGTCACGAAATTGTTATTTCATTATTTAGCACAAGACAGCTACTTAACTATGAATATTTATCATCCCCACATCAGCTAAGACATCATGTATAACAGTGGCAACGCCAAAAAGGGTATGAGAGGGTTTTCCTCAGATGATTCCTACCTCCCCCTCCATCTCCTCTCACTCCGCTCCTGAAACAGGTTCACAGTTTAAAGGTGCAAACGGTGCACTCACAGCTTGCCTTTCATCATCATTTCTCCCTGCATTTTTCCCACTTTTGAAATCTTAGCCGTGTTGGTGAAAGACAATGAAATATTTCATTATAATGCCCCCCCCCCCACGCGCCTTAATCAATACATTCTGTCTAGTAACTCTTTGAGATAAAACTTCATACGTCTATACATTACAAGGGGAACGTGGTATGTGCGCATGTTTATAATTCAAGCTACGTTACTTACAATATTACACAATCCGGTTGGAGTATACGTTTGACATTTGTCCCAACATTTTGTTTTGATATTTTTCTTTTCATTTGTCTAATTAAAAATTCAAACTTCTCTTGATTTTAGGAAGACCAAAATTTACTCGACTTGTTCTGATACATTAAAACAGAACCAAAATCACAGTCTATTTATCTCCTGCTTGGCTCCATACTTGCTTACAAAAGGACATGACTAAACATGCTAGCAGAAAGCCAGTTAAAACAACGTTCCTTGTCAAATACAAACCTCTCACTCGTACATAAAAAGGTTTGTATAGACCTTCTAACTATAGTTTTTTTCCTCAGGCTCTATGTCTGGGTGATAACAAGTAAAGAGGCGACATACGTGTTAGGTCACACATAGACGGAATTTAAGCCTCTTTGAATATTTGAGAGAATTTTTGTCCACCTATTCTTTTTTAATTGAGAGCGTGTTCACTGCAAGAGTGACACATGCGGTTTTACCCCGCAGTCCCATAAGACGCAGCTGAGTTGAGAGCGCAATACTGGGGTCCAATGGGGTTGTCTGGTCGATTTTTAACACCTACAAGGAAGGCCAATTTGTACCTAAAGTGGGCTAATTTGGGGTAAATTTTTCCACTGTTGTTGTGAAATTTGATTTTCCAATCTTCTACCGGGAAGTCTGGAGGAGGATGGTGTTTGTCGATATATTTCTGTCAAATAATAATGTATACTTGTAGTTCAGTATTGTATAGTTTGACGTGGAAAGGTATAGTTTTTTAAGTAGCGGTAAAAATGAAAGGGAAAAACAGTGTCACACATTACACCTTTAATTTAGTAAATACAAAGCAAATTAAAATGGTTAAAAGAGATAATCATCAGTTTGAATACAACTTGCCATAACCAGGCTGTGACTGACAATGTGCCACAGTGGAATAAGACTGTTTTCTTCACTCGCAGACGACAGGAAGACTTTATTTCTAATTTTAAAGATGAGCCTCACTTGACTGTAAAAAACAAACAACAAAATAAGAATGTGTTAAACTTTACGAACAATTGAACAGTGAAGACAGATTCGATTCATTTCTCCATTGCAAACATCTCCAGAATACATACATACATACAAGTGTATCCAAATTCAATATACAACGTCTTCCAGCCGGTACAAGACCCTTAGTGCAACGCAAAGGAAAGAGGAGACAGTCTTTCACTTCCACGGTCTACCCTCACAGAACAGTTGAGTAAAATAAGAACTCCAAAAGTTTCAACTTAAGTTTTACACATAATTAATAGAGACGTTGTCTTTACTTTATTGCTTCAGGAAAGATGATTTTATACATTATTAATGAATAATTTTACTTTTTCTGTTAATTTCACAGCATATGTAATTTTCACAGCTAGTAATGTGCAAAGTTTCACTTAAACTTTCTGAACGTCTTATTTTACTTAAAAGGCCATTCTTGTCATCTCAGGCAACTCAAATTCTCCCCACTAAGTTACTTGTAGCCCCTCCCATAATTGTTTTAATCTCCTCCTTATGCAGACACAAACCTATCTTATTGCTTCACGCCATGCAAGGGTGAGTATATATAAGGATATAATGTGTAATCTGAGCACTCCCTCTGCATTGTATGGAATGTGAACTACTCTGCATCGTTCGAATGTTTAAACTGTGATGTCAATCAAGGAGTAGTCACCAATTGAGAATTTTGATATCCCCACACCACAAATGAACTTTGGGGTGATGATTGTCTGTCTTTAAAGGTTCAAGCGTAATTTTGTGCGTTTTTTTCCTATATTACAGCAGTTAAGCAAATAACAATCAGCAATAACAGAAAAAGAAAAGAAAAATCAAAACAATAAAAACAGAAAAATTAAGTGCATGAGAAATTTTGAAGTGAGATGCAACTACTCTTTGTTATACTCTGAAAGAAGATCTCACCTTTCTTAAACATGTCACACTACAGCGATATTTAATCCGAAATCCGATCCGAATTCTTCTAAAAACGGAACAATAGTTTTTTTATTCAGACTTTGTTCTAAGGATGATCACGCTATATCGATACCTGATCCTAGTTTGTGAAACTATCATATAACTTTTATCGCTCAACAGAGCGATATTTGTTCGAAAATCAATCCGATTTTTGTACGCGTGTCCGATAAGCTCTGTTTGTCGATGTGACGTCACGAAATAGTTAGTTTACATTTCGTTTTCGTAATTCTCTTGTACAAATCATATATCTACACAGGTTGTCTAATGTTTGGCTCTTTCTGACCAGGGATGGAGAAGATTTTAACTAAAACTCAGAAAAATCGGACCGTAATCCTATCCGAAATCGCTTTAGTGTGACCCACGCTTTAATGTCTGAAGTACAAGCCTTTCTTTGTAAGTCATAAATTACGGCTATAAAGGATGACTTATAACGTTTCATACACATACTATTAGGTGAAGACACGATCAGGTTTATATTATGTTCCAGAGTGGTGCCTATATTTCGGCACATGTCTTTCGAGTATTTTATAATATATTTTCTGATAACAATATCTGTGCGTCCCCCTTTTTTTGTCTACGAAAGAGGAGGATTTCCACTAGATTCGAAGGTACCGAATACGCCGAAAACACTATTAAGATGATATATTCAGATGTATTTCGAGGTGCCTTGAAGAATTTACTCCTAAGTTATTGATTTTCTTCATTTAGATCTGTGTAAACCGAACAGTAGAGCCTAGGTCTATTTCATATTAAGTCAAGTAATAAATCAGTCTTTGAAATGTACTGAGTGAAGCCATCTTGTAGGAAAAGCCTATTACTTACAATTTCACGTCAGATGGCTGACAACCATGGACAGTTTAGACCAAATTCAGTTTTTTTTTTAAGTTATTCCAAATAGAACAACTAAAGAATTCCTTTGGATGTCACTCCCTGTACTCCCGGCAGGGGATAGAATCCTGTTTTCCCAATTTGATTTTAACGCCACCGCCTTTATCCACTACAGCACCGGCGATGAAAAGTTCCTTCACCCTCATATAGGATATGCAATTTTCATCACCACAACGTGTAAAGGTCATCAAATGTGCGCAGCTGACACGGCGTGTATGCCCAATCATTTCCCTACATAATTCATGACTAATATCCCGAGAGGATACTGTAGAGACTCTGAGACTTTGCACCCAACGCTACATTAAATTTATAGACAAAATTCAATCACTAGTATTGCTTACATGTTTTCTAAGTTCGCATATCTTACAGACGCTCTCACAAATAAGTAATAAAATTTCACACGGTATCCATTAGGTATGCATTGCATGCATTGATCCGTTAAACTACTGCAGTTGATTGCAACTAGGTTGCCTTGTTGTAAAGTTGTAACTAACAAAAATGCATACACTACAAACGTAATTAGTCAAAATACGTACTGTATTGTCTGTGTTAAAAATGTTGTTTTTCACACCCCCACCTATTATCCAAGTGAGATACCGTAAATCCGTCAATACCCCTATAGCCTAAGGTCGTTTCAAACTGCAAAAAGCTATGAAGTACATTTCTATGGCAAATGTTTGAGTCAATGATGTTTTCGAGACCGCTGTTTCACCTGAACTGTGCATACACAGGTAAACTCTAGGGAGTCCATTTTAGAGAGGTCACTCTGTCATGAGGGTTAATAAATCCAAACATTTATATCTATCTATATGTATATATATGTACATATATATATATATATATATATGGAGTGTAAAATACCAAACTCAACTACTTTCCATGAAAAGAATGCAAACGCACAGAGTTGTTGGAAGCTTTCGGCTATTTATTCAGCCTTCTTCAGCCAACTGTACGACCAATAAAATTCTATACACTTATATACTGAGCTAAATGCACGAAGAAAGAAAAGGTAAGATGGGTTAAAGTTCTAAAAAAAGACTAAAAAAACGTCAAGCAAACAACAATACGAGGATAAGACTGTAAAATAGTCAAAGAAAGGATAAGCTTATGAAAAAAATTCAAACGTGAGAATTAACAACAATAAAAGAATAAGCTAGTACAAGTTCAAAGAAAGGAATCCTTCTAAGCCTTCCCCGTTGCAAACCAGTCTCACTCTACTATATATATATATATATATACATATACATATATATATATAATGTGAAAATAAGTAAATTATAAATAAGTCAATTAAAGTAAATATAATGAGTAAATTATTTACATATTTACCTATATATATATGTATATATATATTTAAATATAAATATATACATATATATATAGAGAGAGAGAGAAATATTTATATTTAAGTATATATATATATATATATACATATCAAACTTAATTTCGTAAGGGTGAAACTTGTGAAACCATTACTATGGCGAGCCTTTTGTGCAATACATTAAGTCCTTATCCTTTAGCCACCATTTCTGCCGTACAATTTCATTCGCTTGTCATGTCGTGTTGTATGTTACTTCTCAAATCATTGAATTAAAAAACAATTTACAATGTCGTTTACTTACTCGGGGTGTGGAGTGGCCATTAATGGCTTCTCTGTCGAAATGTTTCGAGACTCTAGTAACAGAGTAAGGGCATAAGACGGCATAATGACATCGCATGACAGCAAGATAAGGAAAAACTTTCACAATCATGCACTGGAAGCAATCAACAAGGATGGTAGACCATAAATGAAAAGTAGGTTGCCGACATTTCATACGTTAGTGGGACGCCCTTTTCTGCACGTCTGATATCTTACAATTCTTAGAGTATACAACATGCGTTCGAGACCCCACAGTGAAAGCCTACTGATGAGTTTAGACAAAACACACCTGGTAATCGTCGAAGTGCACATTTAGACAGTATGATGAGCTGTAAGTACTTCTTTTCGTTTACGTTGCGTAAGCGTGACAAACAACACGTTGATTGCTTTTATTATTGTCTTTCAAAAGCGATTCGTCCTATCTTCTTCATGAAACGACGACCTTGAAACATAGCATGTTTCCTGGCAGGCCTCCGCGCGTCCTTTTTCTGCCGTCGAGCCTCAAGGTACAATTTTAAAATGTCAGCACACACAATTAAGGTCTACGTGACAGTTGTTCAAATATGATCCCAAAGACAATTGCACTAGACGATGTGGCAAACTCAAATAAGTTAGCCTGTCAATCAGAAAAAAAGATCATTTAATTACAAACTACACGATGTTAACGTCACATTATACTAACTGTTTGCAAAACATAGACTTGATAATTATGCTTTCATTTGAAAAGTCCGATTTAATCCATGGATGAAATCCTCTCTCCATTTTATTTTGGCGGGAGTTTAGTGTCAAAAACAGGCAGAGGTGACTTGCAAGTTTCATTGCTACTTCTAAGTTTAAGAAGCACCGGGCAAAATTATCTGAAGTAGGCTGTACAACAATTGGTTTCTTTGGCCGCAGACAGTACGCACGCTCAACACACCCCTGTCGTTATGAAAACGGCCAGTATTTGCCAACGAAATTCTCCTTGAATGAATTCTGGAGGGGTCATTTCCGCCCAAGTCGGAGTCAATAAATTCATGACAACGGATGTCTTAAGATAATTTAGGCTATGATTCATTACACGGAATATCAAGAAACTCATCCTGTCCTTCAAGATTCACTTGAGTGATCGATTTTAGATGTCGCCTTGAGAACGTTGGACAAAATTAATGATTAGGTTTAGCTATATTGTCTTTACTCGCAATATAACACGCCCCTCATGATTGCCCCAAAACTGCCATTACTGGGTAAAGGTTTCAAAACACGTCACGTTCTTTTTCACGGCCAAGTCTCATATCAAGAAAAGAACATCTTTTTCTTCCCCCATTTTGGAATGGTAAATGAATGTGAAAATCACACCATCATGCAACAGTCAATAGGCTATTAGAACTTTTTTTAATTACATGGAAATTATTCAATCGTTTTACATTTTTGCACTATGTTCTAATAGCACGAGTTCTTCGAACTAAATTAGTTAGGCGAAAGAAATACATGGTTACTTAATTTGCACCATCATGGCTTGTTGTGAACAAGTAGCGATATTCGCAAGTCAGTACCCTCTGTTCGAGCTCGAACTTTTGTTAAAAAGGTCCATCCAACAGATAATATTTGAATATTTATTTATTTTAACTGGCAGAAAATGACGAAGAAAATTATTCAATCGAAGTATATTTTCGTACTGAATATAATACTTTTCTAGCAAACAAAACATGTGACTGAAAATAAACGTTAAGTTAAATTTACCACACGTTATGACGATTTAAACACAAATGACATTTAAATTTTCAATTACAAATTTTATTTTGTTTGAGTAGATATGGACTTGAATGAACTGATAAATTACATTAAAACGGAACTTGGACGGAAATAAGCATGTTGATTAAATTATCACTACCATCACTTTTTGGAGTATGTGCATACAGTAGTACTCATAACTGCTCATTTACTTCTGTACTTTCTGAACTTACCCGTACTCGCAATGAAGGACCTGGCAATGTTTAACTTTTGTACTTGTATTCCGAACTGTGACCAAGAACATGTAAAATAAGCACAGAAACGTTAGTCCTGATGTTTTAGATAAACTTAATACACACAGTAAAAGCCAAGGACGTGTACGTACATACGAAAAATTTCCGGCGTTGTTTTGGGTGTGATGCAGAGTTTTGCTCTCAAACTCGTTGAGAAGACTTAGTAAACGTGCCAAATAGGTAAGAAACTTAGGATAATATCAGTTGGCGCTAACTTTCATAGGGGTTTTGTCACTCACGTGTATGTGACAGTTGAGTTGTGATCTACACACAAACAGACCTGTGACCTATACACAAAACGAAACATTGCTGTTGCTTGTGTGGCGAGACAGCCAAATATACACTTGGCAGTCTACCTTTAAAGGTGGACTGCTAGCTGTCTGTAGTCCACCTGCATGGTACTATCATAAGTAGGCCTATATGTTAAGAATAACATTAGGGACGGAAAACAAGATATGTTAGTAAACCCAATGATACGTGAAAGAATTTATAATGCAAAATTTTATATCTCAAAATGTTCTTATCACTTGTAACAAATGTGTCACTCGGCATACTGTTATATGGACCTATTTGAGCAAGTCCAAACGTTATGCAGACAGGGTAAAGAGTAGACGATTTGGCAAGGCTAACTTGTAGTTATGGCAGCAAGACGCTACTGTACGCAACGGTTTTTGCACCATGGGTTATCTCATACTTATCAGGTGGATGCTCTACATTTAATATAAGAGCCCTACAGTTGTTTTGGTAGAGGTCAAAGGTAATTTGAGCTCACCGAAAGTCAACTTGTGGAAACGTCGTGAACGTTATATCTCGAGAAGTGTAACACTAAATGTCTCTCAATTAGCATGTAGATGCCCATATATTGACTTCAAGAAGGATAAAGTTTTTGATGGAGGTAAAAGATCATCAGACGTCAATAGTGGTACAATGGAGAAAACCTCGTAAATATGATATTCAAAGGATGGCTTTGCAAACGTCACTCTTTCCTTGTAGATGATCCACATTAATTTAAGGGTAGCACACCCCCAATAAATCCGGGGCCTCCAGTCACCGCGCGTCACCACCCCTCTCCGACCAGTAGAATGAATCAACTTAACATGTACTAATTTCTGGTTTCAAACGAAATGCATTTATATGGTAAGGCTTATGACAGTGCCCTACTTCTCTGAAAATTTGGAAACAACCACCCGGTGTTGTACTTTGGCTGATTTTTACTCATAGCAATTGGTTACTTTTGTCTAGAGGCAATTTCGTCGGGATAACACTGACTAATAGCCATAAAAGTCTACAATATGATGGATAGGGTCTATGAGCTGAATAAAACATGAGAAGCAAAAGTAAACCCAAAACTATTTGTGTAGTAGACCTATTACATAGTGTGTGGTGTTTCTTGAAATTTCCCCACGGCCAAGGCCACATGGCTAAAACAACCTATACGCCTTAACGCATCTCAGGCCTTTCGAACTCGTCAACAGAAATCCTCGCTTGGCGAACACCACATGCCTTGAAAATGCGTGCTATTTCTAGTCCTAACTTGCTAAAGTTATTTTTGATCCTCAACAACGAGTCCTTGAAACTGAAGTGTAGCAAAGAAATTAGATGACAGAATATTCACAGTAGGAGAGAAAATTACGTTTCATTTTGATATGACCTACTTATCATACCGTTTGAAAGGAACTAAGGGGAGAGTGCACACATCTCCTCTTTGTTAATGGAAAATATTATCTTTTCATCGTATCAACATGGTACAAGAATAAAATAAATTTTATTTTGATTAAATCATTTAGTCTTAACAATAAACTCTGGAAAAATAGTTTTCCTCATCAAAACATTCTCACAAGAGTTCATGAAATGTTGCATCATTTGCAGATATGAAAGTCTGAAGGGTCTTTTGTAAGAATGTTTTAGTGGGGGGGGGAGGGCAATTTGACGAAAGGGACCAACTAAGCGGAGGGCCTCCATTGATTGGTGCGTACTTCACGAAGAAACTTTTCAGAAAAATGCCTGTCCATTAGTGGCATGCTCATATGCCATGCAGTTGGTTGTGTGATCGCTGGCCTGGGGAAGGGGTCTTAGGGGTGGGGTGTCCCCCTCCCCTTTGGAAATTTTTGAAAAGTTGGGTGTCCTTACATGTAATCTGGTGCCACATATGCTACATTTTGGAGTTAAACTTGTATTAAAAAAATTGACGTATTTTTAGGAACTGAAAAAATCGGCATCAACTTTGGAAATTTTTGAAAAATTAGGTGTCCTTGCATGCAATCTGGTGCCACATATGCTTATTTTCTTCACTAAATGAAGTAGTTGAGTACTTTCCCCTATCCTGTCAGCATAAAATTGGGCAATGTTTACACGTTTGAAATAAAAATTTCCAGAAAAGCTAGGGACCATACTGGGGGGCCAAATGAGCTGAGTGGGGGGCTGTGTAAGGGACTGGGGGCCATTGCCCCCAGTATGTATGTTAAAAAAGGCCCTGAAATTTTGGATAAAATGTTATTCACGAGCTTCAGATTAGTGAATCTTTCGGAGAGAACCTTATTTCTGAAAGTAAAGTTCCCCAGCTGTCTCATCTATGTGACGACCAGACTTAGTGTGAGTACGTACTCCTACTCACGATTTCGCACAATTGCTTGTACTCGTACTCGTGAGAATGGATCTGTACTCATACTCGTGCTTACAGACTAAAAGATGAATTAGGACTAATGCAAAGTTTTGTACTCGTACTCATGAAAAAGATGTGTACTCGCACTCACAACCACGAGTACACACAACCAGAGCCACTCCACTTGTACTCGTACGAGTTCATGATATTGTATTCACACTACAAGTCTGTTGACCATCATCCTATATCTACAGATCATGGTTTAAAGGGTATGTTAATTTTCTGTGTCACAGTTGTCGCTATATGTCCCTTTAATAATCCATTTATTTGGGCCCACTTAAGTATACCTTCATATATGTGAAACTTCTAACGTCATAGTTCTCCTCTCATCATAAAAATACAAGGTTACCAATGAAAGACCTGACAGCTGTCAAAGTGCAGATAATATTTTGAAACAAAATAATGCTTTGAGCACTGTAAAGAATATCACCTCCTATAAGCCTGGACACTCGAACCTGTCATAAGAGAAGTATTTATTCCTGTTCGCCTAGCTTGTGTTTATAGTTCATATTATGCTTTCTTGAATGTGAGAGACATCTTAAGATCAAAATTGAAGTGGGGAAAAGATGACATTCATCGTTGATGAGCTAGCTATTAAAATGACAGCATTTACACAGTTTCTGAGCATATCCTACTTTACAAGTATTGTTTCCTAAACCGTTGTACAGTGATACACTCGGCATAGGCCTTATCACAGACGAAAGTGTACCTGATACAGACGAGATAACCGGTTTTGCACCGATATTAGCAAACACTGGTACTACTCATATCCGGTTTTTTTATTCGGTACCCATCCGTTATCGATATTTTGTAAATATGATCGTAATGTACACAACAATGGGCACTACCTAGAAGTGTGAATTCAGTTACCTGAGGTAAAAAATATTGCGACTGACATGCAGTTAGGCATAAAGAAATATACCAATACCTTTGTGTGAATTATACTTTTATACAACACCTTATTAATTCCTGTACATCTGATTGTAGGATTGGTGGTCACATGCCGCGGGTTATTTGCCACTATTGCACGGTCGTGTATTACCCATCATGGTTTAGTTTAGAATAACACACTGTGTTTGGTCCTATCCGTTTCTTGAATCCAATTTTGACCAAAATCTGGCCTATTTCGGAAGTTAGGTGTTAACTAAATCAAATAATGAATGTTTTCCATTCGTGTGACAGTATGGATAATTTCATTCGTTGAAAGATGAACGTTCTATTCAACGAGGTGAAGCCGAGTTGAATAGAACGATCAATCTTTCAACTCATGAAATTATAAGGTACAATACCACAATTTGACAATATACTTCACAGGAATCGCAAACTTATTGGTTATCATTTTCTATAAAGGCTCTGATAAGCCCCAATACTTTACAGAAAGGTACCGTAATTTGCCGGCTTTAACGATGAAATCTTAATGTGCCTTTTAAGATAGTTATAAATTGTATAGGCGCTAAAATTGTTTTTCAAGCGTACCAGGTAGCGGCCAATGACACTACGAACTAAAATATCTTTGTTCGGTTCAGTAAACTGGAAAAATTTGACTTCTTCGGGATAATCTTGTTGAACCTTGGTAGAATTGACCAATGACCTTTGGGCTACTAACTGAGTACCCCAGATAAGCGTGACCATACTGCATTTTAAAGCGAATCATTATAGGTCTCTGTTTGCCTCATTCGATTTTCCGCCATTTTTAGCACAAGTCAATAGTGTGGCATTTAAGATAGCATGATTAAGTTGCCCCAGGGTAAGGAATGGGGATGATCACGTGAACAGGTGAAGAGAGGAGACGCCTAGCCAATCGATCAACGAGTATCCAAGAGTGAGACTTAACTACACGCAGCTCATTCGTACTGCCGAGTTTACAATACAAACACTGTAAAAGAAGGTCACCCATCGAGAAAAGGAATATTTTTTTTCTGGGAAAACAGATTTTTGCAAACGATATAAGTATAGTGGATAAAAGATATTATTTGAAAGTGGTGTAACTTTTGCAACATTTAAAGTGTAATATTGCGTTTAAAATGGATCAACATGGCATACAAAGAAAGTACCTCATTATTAAACCATTCAGTCTCACTAATATACTCCAGCAAAAGCTTGATCTCCTCAAAATAATATGCTTTACAAGAGAAACGGTTGTTGCAACACTTGAATTTTAGGAATTTTGGGTGATCAAATTGCTTTCGTGCAACAAATAACCGAATTTTTTCCAGTGAGAGCCTTACTTTTTCTTGGAAAAAACTACTGTACTGCCCCAGTATTTTGAATTGTCTATCATTCTGTATCTAGGCCCTATTAACATTGGTTTAAAAGATATAAAAATTTTCTTCAAAACAAATGCAATGTTTCCCTTTAAAGGTAAGAGGCAGTCGCCCCAAAATTTGCTTTGAAAAATCAGCAAACTCATGCAAATCTCCTCTTATTGCATTACAAGCACGTCTGAAGACGTTTTGAACATAACTATTACAAACAAAAGGTAAAGCAGGGAAAAAAGTAACGAAAGGAGAATTTCACAATTCAGACTAACAAAAAATATTGTCACATGATCAAAATAGGCCATTCATGAACTAGAATGACGGGGCATACTAACTCTGATTGGGGTGACTGCATCCCCCCCCCCTTTAAAGACAGACGGTAGATTTGGCTTCTTGGGGAAATAGTTTGAGCTTTGTGACAAAAGTTACCACATTAAAAATAATAAAGTTATCGTACAATTTCCCTCTATATTCATGACGTATATGGATACCGTGATATGATTAATATAGACTAGGCTTTCTTTAATATTCTTACACTTTTTCTGACTTTAACGTGCATACTATCAGAAAAAAGACTTAGTTACATAATGTGAATGGGCATATGGGTTAGACGAAACCAGTGGCGTATCCAGGATTTCTCTCAAGGGAGGTGGACATGCAGTATGTTGTGTGATCGCCGGCCTAGGGGAGGGGTATGAGGGGAGGTGTTTCCCACTCCCCTTTGAAAATTTTTGAAAACTTAAGTGTCCTTACATGCAATCTGGTGCCACATATGCTAAATTTTGAAGTAAAATTTGTTGAAAATATTTACGTATTTTTAGAAACTAAATAAAAAATTGGCATCAGTGAGAAGGGTCTAAGGGGGAGGGATGTCCCCCTCCCCTTTGAAAATTTTTGAAAACTTTTGAAAACTTAGGTGTCCTTACATGCAATCTGGTGCCACATATGATACATTTTTAAGTAAAATTTGTGTTAGAAGCCACCGTACTCTTTTACCTACACGTGGGTGCATTTTTAGCAAGCTGGTTAGGTTTTTCGCCCAAAGGATGAGTATCTACAATACGTACTGGAGATGAGTTTACTTTATCTGCCCCTGTGGTAACAACAACAAAATTGGAAGAGCAGTTATTACAATTTATCATTGCTTGTTGTCGAAGCTAGAGACTGAGCCTCCTCGGCGATCTTTGATTTGTCGCCCAAGTACAGGGAAGCCCTATACTTTTCTTTAAAGTTAAACGAAAGTGCCACCCAGCAAGAGCCCCCCACCCCCACCCCCCGATACCAATGTTGGACTTTCTTTTAGTTCAATCACTGATTGGTCGTGAATGTCACGCAGCTATAAGCTATGAAGGCTACAGACACGGCATATAGAAACGTGATGATGATAAAGGGCGTTTCCATGAATGGAGTCCCGCTAGTAGATCGAAGGTAACAGTATTAAAATGACAACCCTTCACTTATGTAGGTTATTTTGCAGCTTTTGAGCCATTCAGTTGCGACGTATGGTCTGTTTTTCTTTTTCGCTTTAAAATTTATCAGGAAACACAGTCAACATCAACATTACAGGAACCACAGTCAGACTCCTGGTCAAACTTTTATGTGTTATTCCTACACCTTGTGTCTTAATGAATCAATTCAAATAAAATCAACTTTACACTTTGTATGCAGGACACTCGCACTTAGTACGTTATGCATAAGTGCAAAATACAAGGCTGCAAAAACTGACCAGTCTGCTATCTAAGATAAATTGGCCTTTAAGATAAATTGGCCTATATCGCATATCAAATACAGTCTATAAAACGACAGGTAAACGTTGGCCCCTGAATTGATAAGTTATTAAAGAAGTAGATAATTGAACCAAGATTTTCTGCACTCGTCTGTGATGCTGTGTCTTAATTGGAAAAGGTATGTGTTCAAGGGATTGACTTTGTGAGAATTATGCGCAAGGTGTGAAGCAAATTTAATATAGGAAGAAGGCAAGGTTACATGGGTTGGATAATTGATGCTAGGCAATGAATTAGTAGCAATGGTCGAAAAACCTATGCATATACCAATATAGTATGCCTAACCTATAGGTGGGCAATAATTATGTGTTGCGTTCCTTCTTTAGTAAAACAAAATTCAATGCCGTAGGTACTGTGTACATACGTAGTTGCCTGGCGTTTGTTTGTCCTGCGAGGCAACCACTGGGTCACTGAATTTGACCGTTTGACCTTAGCCGCAAGCTCCCTATGACAGGAAAAATCTATAGTTTCATTTCTGCGATTACATTCAAAATTTGGTCAGTGGTTCGTGATGCAGTTTATTAGGCGATACTTTCTCAGGTTATAACGGGGAGTTATGAGTCGCCTCCTCTTCAGTTGCTCTGGATCATCGTTTAATTAAATATCATCAATGTCCTGTTAATCACTTACAAGTATCCACCATGATGTTTCAGAACATATGTTATATTTTCGCATAATAATGGTGAACCCAGGAGTCACCCTGCATGTGTTTAGCCATTTCAGGAACAAAAATGGTGTCATATGAATATAAAGAGTAGTTCATGATACAGAATACCGGGTGTGCTAATTTAACACTGGATAACTGCATGACTTGAATGACTGCACATGACTTGGATTACTGCAAAACTTGGATTACTGCACATGACTTGGATGACCGGCTCATGATTTGGATGACTGCCGCATGACTTGGATAACAACATAACTTGGATGACTGCATGACTTGACTTGTGTCATGACAATTTTCAAACTTTACCCAATCGAGCTCACCAGCAATTATCCACACTCGTCACTGCGATAGTCGTTTAATTTGTGAAAATTGAAGAACACAGCTTGATTTAATAAACCCAATGCTATGACTTCACACTGACGTCGTAGTAGAAGACAAACAATGAAGCTACAATTTTGGACAAAACTCGTTGGAACACCCCTGCACCCCGCTCCCCCGTACAGTGGTGGAGATAATAATGTCAACTTCGGGATGCACCGCTTTCATTTGGACACAATATTGAACTGGGGAGGGCGGGGGTTTTGTAAATCGTGCACAATATTGAACTGGGGAGGGCGGGGGTTTCGTAAATCGTGCACGGCATCATACTGTACATGGTACAATGGTGGGAGGTGTTCCAACAGTTTCGTCCAAGATTGTGGCTTCATATGGGGTACATGGCTTTGGTACACATACTATAAAGGCGACGTGTATAGCTCGCACGCTCACGTAGGCCTATACTTCGTCGCGTATCCAACCTACAAAAATGACCTGTTTGGGTATGTGTTGGTTTAAATTTTAGTTAGTTACTTAGGTGAGGTTTAACGGCCCAGTTTCCAACCAATTGGTTCAAGTTGAGCCGGCTACGGCTTATTTTTCAGTTGTGGCTCACTGGCTTGTTTTCCCTTACTCCATTGCTTGTGCGGAGCATCACGCACAACGGCAGAGGGTTCCATTTTTAAAGTATTTGGTATGACTCGACCTGGGAATCTAACCCGGGTCTCCCGCGTGAGAGGCGGATGCTCTACAATTGTAATGCTATACACTCTAAAAACCAGAGGGAAATTCACCGTGCTCCAAAAAGAGTGTTATGAGTGAGGACTATAGTAACAGTAAATTTCACCCGGAGTGGATTGAAAATTCACTCCAAATACTTAACACATGGAATGAAATATCGCTCTATTTAGAGTGAATTTTCACTTCACTCCGGGTGAAATCACTCTTACTAGAAGTGGTCCCTCAGCACACTCTTTTTGGAGTGAATTTCTCTCTTTTATTTTTTAGAGTATTCGCATTTACCTCAGTTGAGGGCGCACTTTCTGTTCTTTGACGTTATCTGCATACGGGTCTATAATCTGAGTCGGGTAGGACACAACCAAATCACTTCCTTTTTAATGCAGGTTTACACCTCGTCAAAGGCAGTGCACATATACGATGATGCTTATTTCGTCAAATTTGATGATCGCTACGACTCTTTTTTTTTGTTTACATGAATTCTATATACTCTAAAGTTGGGTAACTAACTTTTCCTCAGGTTGGTTACAAATGTCTCCTGCTAAACTATGGGGTAAAAAACCACCAAGTTGGTCAAACAATACCCTCGTTGGGTGGAACATTTGCCACGCAGTGGGTACTTTTGTAACCAACCAAGTAATTTAAGTTTAACAAGGGGAAAACCATTATATTGAATATTATAGTGTGTATAATGAACTACTAAAACAACTTGAAAAGTACTCGGATAAACCTCGTACTCAGAACTCGAATTTAAAAGTCTGTGCGCGGATTAAGATGGGGGAGGCTTTCCCCGAATCTCCCCCCCCCCCCTTTCGATGCCATTTTCTTTTTTAAGACGGTCCAAAAGCTGCTGTACAATATGTGTGCTTATTTTTTTATCGCTATGTGCCAGAGAAAATTTTCAATTGTATAAATTTCAAGTTTTTCTTTGTATCCTCCACCACACCATATAGAAGCGTGGACATTTGACTCTCGTAGTTGCGAACTTTGCTTCCATGGATTCAGCACCCCCTTTATTGAAATCCTGAATCCGCCTCTGCACTGGGGTTCCAAAAAGTTGAACTTAGACACTGGTACTTGGCACTTGGTGCTTAGGTAATGAAAAAATTCGTTCATATTTACTGAAACCAGGGACGTAGTAGCAAGGATGGAATTTTTAGGGGGCCTAGGTATCAATTGGGGTGAGGGAGTTACATTAATAGCCATCCTGAGGAGGGGATCTAAGGGGAGGGTGTTCCCCTCCCCTTTGAGAAAATTTTGAATAGTTAGGTGTCCTTGGATGTAATCTAGTGCTATATCTCTCATCGTTTTAACTGAATTTATGTTCAAATATTATTCGTTGGTTTCATACGTGCGCAAAATGTGATTTTTTCACATTTATTTTTCTTAATTCTTACACATTTTAGTAGGACATAAACAATTTTGGGGGCCTACCAAACATCTGAGCAGGCTCCCAGGCCCCCTGTAGCTACGCGCCTACTGAAAGCTCTAGAGCTAGGCTATTGGACCTAAACTACATGTTTAACAAGGTGCAAGTCATCGTATTGAATATTGTATTGTATGTTGAATAAATAAAAAGTACTTAAAAAGTACTCCTGTAAAACAGTACCCATAGGCCCTCTCAGTAGCCTACTTAGATTAAAAACCGCTGTACCGAAACCCTGGTACTTGATACTAGTGGCACTTAGTACTCGGAAGTACTTGATACTTGAACGAAAGTACTTGACTACACAACACTTTTGATATCTTTGTCTTATGATATTATAACACATGTACAGCGTTGGGAATCTAGCTATAATTTTCACTTTTCTTTCCACTTGGGTCAATATTCTAAGCTGCTGAATTTAATTTCCCTATGTGTCTCTCTCATCATGACTGCCTACCTTTGTTCAAAACAACTTAAAAAATCGCTTTCAGCTGTGATGTTCTCATATTTTGCAAGGAAAAAAGAAATTTAGGTTTCTCCGAAACTTATTTCTTCTTTATACTGTCTTTACCGTTATAAGTTGAAATTTACATAAACTAATGAAAAGTTTATCGTCCTTATAACAGAACGTAGGAGTAACACCAAAACTCGAATGCTTTATTTTCCCTGGTCTCTAATAAACTGTCAATTTATGTATGTTCAATGATGCTGGAAGTATTACGAACGGTGAACTTTATAATGGAGATTTACCTGGGACTGATCACCGGGGATTGTTCCATTACTCTACCCTGGATAGTCTATCCGGGAAATGCCCAGGGACCTAAGTGAAAGATTCCGCTAATTTATCTCATTCTCTGTTTTATATGAATGCTGCCATCGTCTAGTGTTTTAAACAGTTCAATTGATTCCATGTATACTATGCACCAAGGAAATTAATTATAATTCCCTATGATTTTGGGACGAGGCAAAACCCACTTGAAACGTTTACGACTGACAAGGAACAAATGCCAATTCGCTGCGGAAGAACCATCGAATTTTGCAATACAATAATTGGATTTGTCTAGGTGACAGGATTACTTTAGTTCAAACAAGGGGGAAGCACATACAGACATAATACTATGTTTGCTGCACAATTTTAAAATATGCTTTCATTTTGCGAACAGCACAACTTTTCAACATCAATTAAGACAGCAGAGTTCCTTTGGATTGGCAGAGCTCCTGTGTGGGAAGTGGCATTTGCATGGATCCCTTATACACAGGTTTCGAATAAAATTTAAAGACTGGGACATAACATAACCATTGGGGGTTGTTTCAGAGTGTCCTCTTGGCTACGAGCCCGATTCATTTAACCATGCAGGGTTGTAGATATACAAAAAAACCACACCGATAAAACTGCCCCGTAAAGATGGCTTTTTATACGTTTTGAGATGAATACTTATTTTAAAGTATTTACTCATGACTTAATTAAGGTATATACCCAACGTTTGGGCTCAACTGATTGTACGTTCTTGTACAAAAAAATGTCAGTTACGATCCTGATAGTGGTGGGAGTTGCTAGTCTGACTAGCAAGTTAACTAATTAGCATCGCCCGTATTCCATCCTTTACATTGCGTTTGGTTTTAGAAGTTTAATGAAGAGTTTTCAGGGATAATAATTTTTATTTGAGTGTAGTTAAATTATGAAGTTCTACACGCAGTGAGGCACTACTTGAAGTAGACTTTCGTGAGTTTTCTAGCGCAAAGAAAACATTGTGTCAACCGTTTTACGTCACTACACTCTTTCATCATAGAAGTGCGAACAGGAGACCTGGAACAGCCCCTCCCCCCATCCCCAAGTTAGGGAACACCTATATTTTTCGTTCAGATTTTTGGGAACATTGGGCAATTTTCTCAGGTAGCACCGGCTTTCAAGGGCATAAACGACTCATGACCCTTTTTAAAATATAAAGTACGCCTATGTGAGTCCTTTCATATGGTTGTGCACAAGAGAATGATAATTGCGTATGATGTTATATGCCTTCAACTAATACACAGTTAATGCTATAGATAACTTAAGTAGTTTATTCTCTCTTGGTTGCTTCTCTGATTATTGTCTCAATCGCGAAATTATACAGCACCCCACTGGATGCTTGAGACTTGTTGTACCGACTACCGATATAACCAATGTCTGATATTTCAATTTTTAATATCAGCCGATATCGATACGATGCAAATATTTTAGAAAGAAGCGTATGTACACAAACATGAATTTCATTTACGTGATGTAAAATGTTGGCACATATGGTCGGACATTTTAGAATGCAATAAAACCTTTTTATGACGTAAAAGAAGGCCTAATATCGGTTTGTTAGCATCGGAATTGCAGATAAATTTTCCAATACCGATGTAAAATGAATGTGAGGAACATTGGCCGACAACACTGTTGAATATCTATAATCGGTACAACACGATTTGTGACAATGTCTAAGTAATTTATTGAGTTACACGTGAATTGCTCTCTGCATGGCTCGACAGTGTTCAAGCGGTTACAGGTCAAAGGTGAAATTCCAAACCCAAAACCGAGTTTTAAAGAGTTTTGCTTAAAGGCATTTTACAGTGGTATTTCACAAGGGTCTCATGTGAAAGAGAAAAATTTCCAATGCGTGCCCTCCAAACCCGTAGCAATACTCTTTTCCTAACTCAAGATATCTCATATTAAAGATGCTTATTTTTCTCTAAAAATACCTCCAATTCTCATTAAGGTCACAGATTTTTATGTAAAGTTACCGCATTGCCCCAGACACCTTTTTGTTTCTCTTTATAATTGAATGTCCTGTTTATCCTTGAAATTTGATACTGTTGGAATGTTTGACTGTTTTCATGTAGATTTAGCACAAATCTACACCATATGTAGGGCATAACAAACAAAGTTGCTAAATATTCCCTGCAGCGGTATTAATATCATAAAGAAATCCAATTGTATGTCAAATTAATGTGCCGCGATGACATCACAGATATCCCATAATGCACTTCATCTTGAGAAAAAAATTGCATTTCTTTGAAAATTTATATCTTTCAAACGCTTAAAGCTATTGAGATGCAGTTTTCACCTCCTAAAGGAGAAAAATTTTCTGCATTATTTGAACTTACTGAATTTTGTCTCTGGAAAATCCCTTTAAATCGCGTGAGGAGGGGATGCGGGAAATAGGCAAATGGGAGATCAGTTGGTGCTACTTTTAATGTAATATTATTATGAAAACATTTCGTACTCCAAAATATAACTTTCCCAGCGTATAGGTGTTTACCTTATAAAGACAAAAACAATTAATCAAAGATTTTACGACTAAAATTCATAAACACGAAGATGTCATTCTTCGTCAGAACTCCACTTCTTCGCCGAAAAAAAATTACTTTTAAAAACCCTTTTTGCTCAGTTCACTTAAAACACCTGTAAACGATGACATGATAATTAAAAGGCGATAACAGATTTATCAAAACCATTTAGTACCTTATTCCATGAACCGACCAGAAACAGAAACTGGTGTATAACATTTATGAATACATATGGACAATATTTTATGGCGATTTTGGGATTAATGCGATCCTTTTGTTCTGAGCCACGGTCATGCCTTATACTAAAACATATGTGTCTTGGTAAATAATGGCAGTTGGCCTCGTCTCCAGGGTAGTAGCATACGATACCTGAATATTTAATTAACCAGGGTCCATTATACGGTGAGTAAGCTACTGGTATTGATTTTTTGGAAGAAGGGTAATTTTCTCCTTTAGGTTGAGGTTAACGCCTGGTAAGGTACGTATTACGGCATCGACAGGAGAATTTATTGTTATTAATTTATTGCAGCACACTGGTTGAGAAAAGCTTACCAGTAATTGGTAGAGGCAGTTCATTTGCCTGTGAAAAGGAGACACCTAGTCGTTTTAAGTTGTTTCTCCTTTTTGGAATGAGCTACATCTAAGCATACATGCTAATCCAAGACTAGATCGTGAAAAGTAAAAATGCTTCATTTTGGGTAATATTCCTTTTTTTTTTTCTTTTTTTTTGACACCCTTACTTATAAGAGATCAGAGATTACTTGTCATGAATACGTTAACATTTGAGTCATCGAGGGTAGCCCAAAGTGCATAACGAAAGATGTATAGGCTTTTGAAAAATATGCAAAGAAATGCATTGAATTAAACTAGCACTGTGAATGAAATATCACGACATTTTGAAAACATTAGGCCTTTAGCTAAACATGACACCAAGAAAATGTTGTGTTATAATATGTTTGAAGTGTAAAAGGGACTACTGTTTATAGTGGCCGGGAGCGTAGAGAGGATTTTATCACAAGGAATTGGTGAGCTGGTGAATGATTGGCGCCGAAAATGCCATCATGGGAGTTCTTTCCCCGGCCGTAGTTAAGCCCCGGAGCTTTAGTTTGGAAACATTCAGAGAATCTAGAGATATGGGGATGAAATAACTCGAGTGTATGTGCACAAATCAACAAGGGAATTGTTATCGTAATTCAAAAAACAACTCCCTTGAATCAACACACGAAAATTGCAACTAATGAACATATTCCTTAATCTTCTGCTGCCAATTAATACAGATTAAGGCAGGAGTTATCAGCCTTGGGTCCCATGTGGACGCAAGATTTCAGGGAGTGCATGAACAGCCTCACAGTGTATGCATCTGTTTGATGGGAAGAGAGTGGATAGCACGAAGTCAGCAAACCAATAGAACAGTGATGTCCATTCTTCCTATAGACGATGAACTGCAGTTTCTTAAAAGTACAACAATAAATTCTCACCTGACGGAGTTAAATACATGTGAAACTAACGTTACATCAACTCTTTGTTATATTTACGGAAAAGATTTCCATCTCGACCTCGAGTTACACATATTGGGTCAAGGGCCGGAATTAGCTTCTGGAAGGCCAGGGGCCAGAATAATTTGGGAGCCCTTTCACGATTAGGCCCACTATCTAAGGGGAGCTCGACCATAGGTTAGCGCGTAGCGTGCAAGAAAATTTGGCAAAAAATGCTTCTCAGATTGGTGGAAATGGCTCTTCCCGGGCCTTACAAATTGCATCTAAACAGTTTTGTATTTATAGAGAGACAACTTTTTTCAGTGTGGATTTCCCAAAAAAGGTCCGAATTTCACATGTTGACCATCGACAGACGGTACGGCATCTTATGCCTCCATTTTCTGGACACCCAAATGTGGGGCCCCCTAAATGTGGAGGGCCCGGGGTCTGGGCCCAGATGGGTCCCGCCGTAAATCCGGCCCAGCATGGGTCATGTATGTTTCATGGGTACACCGATTCAATAATAATGACAACCCTTAGAGGGGAAGGGACGATGAATTTGCTGGAAGGATAGTATTCAGTGCTCTAATAACAATTTTTGTTTTGTGGTTTTTGACTGGGTCTGATTATTTCATAGACAGCAGATGTGTGCGGTGTTGGGGTTCCATTGTCAACTTTTTATAATGAAGTTTTGGTTAGGCCTAATATTTTTTGGGGGTTTCCCGCAAGATCAAAGGTCTGCAAGACCAAAATTGCATTGGCGCATTAGCGTGAAGCAGGAAATGAATTGACGTAGGACAGAATGTGAATTTGGGTTGGTGAGATCAAAGGTTCACGAGACCGAAATATAATGAGGGTCCGCATGTCCGATATGGATTAATTTAATGGATGTTTTATCTTTTCTGACCTTTGTCTTACTAAACGTAACTACATGATTCAGGGTGGTCATTTACTGTCACTCTGAATGCATTCAATTGTTCACAAAGTATTGCTAAATGGCAACTATGATTACAATTATATTATTTGATCCAGGTGTTCCCGGGGCGTCATTAGCTAGACTTTACGAATTGCCTGCAAACTTTTCTATTCTTTTGTTGATTTTTAACTTGTTAAACCCAGGAAGCTGTGAGGGATGGAGAAACATCGACCAAATCTGTCACACAATATGTACTTGAGAGTGATTTAATCCTTTTCAGGTACCAAAATTTGATTGACAGGTCTCTTTGTTCTTATTGTT
>WURT03653364.1:0-38654 GCA_009936505.3 Holothuria glaberrima
TTTGCATGCTTTGGGAATGTAATAATGCATAATTCAAGTAGAAACTGAAGAACACATTTTCCATGTTTTACGTAATGCTTTTTTACTGCTTTATATTCAAATTACTCTTTGGTATTTCCGCTAGGGACATTTTTCGTATATTTCATACTTTCCAATAGTTTCATGTTTTACTTTCCAATAGAGTTTATGTGTTATGTTTGTGATGGAATAGAAGAGTGTTCCCTACCATTGGAGCAGCTGCAAACCGTCTCTTGCGATTTAGGATCGACGTGTGCATTCATCAATGTAACTACTGACTTTGATTCAGGTAGGTCCCAATTATATTGTACAGAATCTGTAATTTTCAAGATTTTGTATGCTTTGAAGTTTTTTCGGACAAGACGCCGTTTGGACTCAGCGAGGACTCACCAACAGATTGAGCTTGAGTCAGCAACAGCGAGATTCGCCTTTTCCTTTCGACTGGTGCCCATAGGTTAACGAGGCAAGGGTGTAGAAATAGTTTCCTTCATTGAGTTATACGTGACACATCCAGGGCAAGGGAACTTCCTGAAACGGACAATTAGATACCACTAACTTGAAAATTCTCAGCATAATACTCAGGAAGCAAATCTGAATAATTGGAAACTTTTGCGTTAATTGAACCGGGATTCTGGCCGAGAACTTCTAACATGCACGCTATTACTGCAAACACTAAGTAAACTCCACCCGTCATTTGGATCAGGGATTCACCCCCTGATTGGATAATCCTGTCAAAATGGAGACCTTTATGGGAAGAATTCGCAAACTAGCAAGAAGAATATGACTTGAAATATTTACTAGATAAAAAATTTAAAATTGTTTTGAAGGGGAATATTTTAAGCAAGCACAGGAGACTGAAAATATTTTCAACTTGGGAAGGCCAAGAATCGATATTAATTCTTTCATTCAGTTTATATGGGGTTTGGATGAAGTCAGTTTTCTATTACGTTTTGAGAATAAATACTTGTACTAGCTTATACTTCCACTTTATATAAATGGTTTTTTTCTTATATTCATGCAACGTGAATCCCCCTCTACTCTTCATATTTCAGATGAACGTGGAACGGATTTTTTTAGAGATTGTGTGGGGAGTGTAGAAGGAGTTGAGGACTGCGTGACAGCAAGTCGTTACATTGATGAAGTCCTTAGACCTGTTTTCCCAAGTATTCGTGACTTTGTTAATGGCGAAGATGGTGTAGCCTGTTACTGTGTAGGAAATTTATGTAACAGTGAACTTGGAGTACCTGATATCCCTGGTAAGAGTTTCTGACTTTTGATAGCAAAATACTAGATGATTACAAATATAGTTTTAAAATCGCAATGTTGAAGCTGATTTAGTTATTGATTTCTTCCAAAAAACCCGTAAAAGTTTGCCGACAACGCTAAAAACTGCTTTGGTTGTACTGGCATATGTAGCATTTCGTTGTCATTCAAATAATTTACATCCAAATCCGACAAACATTTTTTTCATGTTTTCTTGTCCCACATGAAGATTCATTCACAATTTCCACTGTAAACAAACTTTAAAGACACGATGTGTAACACGAAAGAGATTTACCTGACAACTTTGACTTAGGGCTTCTAATGACACTTACATGAATACATTGGACAATACCTCTGTTGTACGGATAGGTTTCTTTGATGAGGAATAATAGCCGTGCACACACAGAAGCAGCAACTGGTGCTTACCTCTGAAGATGGTGAGGAAAGTTTTGGGTGGTAATTAACGAGAAGGTGACTGTTTACTCTTCTTTAAGACATCATTAGTATGAGAATTTGGAATAATCAAATATTTCTTCGTTGAATGGCACATTTAAGATAAAACCTGTTCACTATCCTGTAGAGAATGAGCATAATTTAAACAAGTTACGTTGGAAGGTAGAACAACTAAAATGTTTTTTTCCTTTTCAAAGGTTCAACTGAATCACCAAGGATACCTACTGGAACCGTCATATCTGGTGGGTAATTTGAGTTTCATTCAGAGTCATTAATTGTGAGTAGAATTTTAAGACACTAACAAATAGATGGACATCACTAAAAACACGTTGTAGTTTCTCCAAAGAAGACTTCAAACAATATGGGATATTTTGTATATTCATAGTTTCAACAGAGGGACCGAGAATACCTACTGGAGCCCAAGGTAGAGAATGATAGTAGTGTTTTAAATCATTATAAGTAACAAAAATTAACCAACTATTGTATCTTACTTGAAAAATGTTTCATCTGACTTCGTAAGTGTCCATGATAGAGTGCGAAAAGTGCACAACGCAAGTTTGTGGGATAATTACATCATGACCTGCACATGGGAGTAGGATTATGGATTTGAGAGCTTCATCTCTCTAATGTTACAAGTTGTTTTAAACTTTCCTTTTTTACCTAGGGCTAGAATGCTATGTGTGTAACGGTGAAGAAGAATGCTCCCTACCTGTAGCAGCTCTGCCGACAGAAATCTGCCCTCCTAACACTCAGTGCATCTTTATTAATATAACAGCTGATTTTGGAGGTATTGTTTCGTTTCGGTTAGGCCCCTACAGTAATGAATTCTCTTTTGAAAGACTTTTTACTGGTGTAAAGCATGTGAACGCCCAGCACAAACGACCTGGGAAAATAGAAGAAGAATGCTCATTTCATCAATTAAATTCTAAGACGTATTGTTTTCAGTGAATTTTCAAGCAGAACGCCTGTCATTATAATTTATGCAATGATGCAAACTGCGGTATAATTTAGCATTTAAAACGCATCCAAAGCTAGCAAAGTTCGTTTGTGAGTGTATTACAGCAAGTTTCATTGGAGTTTAATGCAAACCAGTAAACATTAGAGATATGTGAAATTGGCTTTCTTAAATTTTCATGTGAATTCGACTTTGGATGTTAAAGAGCTGGGTTTGCGTTTGAACGATCACTAGAACAGAATTCATGCAGTTAATGTTAAGAGGGTGCTAACGTCATTTTAACCACCCGTTGTTAATGACTTCATCATTATTCTTGCAAAATTCAGAATATTCTAACTCCATAAACAATTTGGTACATATATTTGTTATCCATGACAAATAGCAAAATTTCATCTGACCATAACTTTTGTAGAGTCAATTTTGGAAAGTTTACATTTTTCAAACAAAGAAGAGCTTATCCGTGTAATTCATGACGTTTTAAAAATATTAAAACTTTCAATTTTTTTTCATACCTCTGGGAAGAGATCTCTCAAATTTTAGTGGAAATATGATTTAGATTGTGCCATGGATAAGCACATCAATCTGTAATATTGTCATATCTCTGGCTAGCGCTTGGTGTGATTCCTGAGTTATCAAGAAGCTGCTTCCCGATGGGACAAATAAATGGGTGTCTTGACGGAGAAGATTACCTTGTCATGGTACTACCTGCTTTTCAAAGTTCCTTAGTAAGCGCCGAGGGAGCTGCCTGCGTTTGCTCCGAGGATTTATGCAACGACGATATTGAATTTGGAGGTAATCGTGATAACTGTTTTCCACATGTATTTTCTATTCCCTTTAAAAATACTTAAACTAAATAACGTTAAACAATCTAGTAAGATTACCATGGTATTTATCTATAATCGCCTGCAGAAAATATGCCTTAGTTGCATTCTCTTAAAGGTGGATAAACGAAAATAGAATTTAAGTATGTATTCCTTTTTTGAAATGTCAACAGAAACACCAGACACAACTACAGTAAGTCATACAACTGGAGGTGAGTGAAAAATACTGTCTGACATAACAACCATGGTGTCGGCTATCATGAACAAAATAGTCCATTTAAATGTACAAATAATATTACGTATTTGCAGTGAATGTTTTAAGAAATTTTAAGAATGTAGACAAAGTCACATTAAGCGAAGATTAGATGCAAAGGGAATAAAAAATTTGAATCATACAAATGTAATTCATAGGACCTTGTTGATATTAAAATCTTTTCTAGTAGTTTTGTGTACTCAAAGTGGAACATCATGCCACATTTCTTTCCAATCTAATTAAGTAAAAAGTTTAAGTTCCATTGATTTAAGGGAACTTGCCATCCATAACTGGATCCATTAGTTAGTAGTGGACGTGCAAGTACAATGATCTTGGTTACACCTTACTTTAAGAGCAATTAAAGTGCAAAAGTAAACGTTACAGAGGAAACAGTAACACTTACTTTCTGATTAGTCTTACACTACTTTAGCTAGACAAGTTTTAGTGCAGCTGATTTTCTAAGTCATAAGACTTAAATACAGTTTTATACTTATCTGATTTATACTCCTCTTGCAAAGATTTTATTCACAATATTCTAAACGTATTGTATAGTATGTATGCCGTGACAAAAAGTGAACATTTCCCATAACGTAAGTGGTATTTTGTCTTCACAGAGTGAAAGATATTTGAAGACACAGTTACAATAGTCATATAAGTTACTTTTAAACCATAGCACAAAGGACAATTACCAAGAGCCTCAACAGTTTTTTAAAAGTGTGTATGTGGCAGGGGCTTGACCTTGACCAGAGTCCACTTCACGCGCGAAAAGTAAAGAATAAGAAGGGTGAGATCCGGGGATTTCTTAAACCCCCTGGGAAAGTGATTCCAGTAATTTGTGGTAATATGTGGCATATCCCGTGTTGTAATTGTATTAAATGGCCGTTTTCATCATTTCAAGTGTGATTTAATTAATTAAAAACTGATTAATTTAATTAAAAATACTATATTGCAAGCTATCGATTTAAACTGTTTTCGTTGAAGGTTTTAAAAGGTCGGGGGATAACCCCTCTTCTTTCAAAAGTTAGGGGCCTTTTCCCTAGTCCCCCAACCGGTTGATGCTTAATGTTACTAATAAGTATTATGTAAAACACGTCTGTCTGGTATATTCCTGTGAGAGCAAAGCAATGTGCAGCCAACATTTTTTTGTTCTTCCAGGTTCAACAGAACTAAGAATATCAACAGAAACTCCAGGTAGGTAACTGTAGTTCCATAGTTTAGCTCATTTATGCTTTACTCTCTATTCTTCTTTTAATTGACCATTAGTCAACGTTATTGTGATATGTGATTTGTTAATTAACCTTGTAAACATTGACAGTACTGAAATATGTTCATAAATATACTGTCAGATTTACTGAATTGGAGTAAATAATTTTCAAGAAATACTTTTGCATTTTAAGCAATCAAATAAGTGTTCCTGTGATAATCTCATACCAAGACTTGTTTGGGACAAATAAAGTTTGAATTAAAAAATTCACAGTATTTTCTCTGAGTGCGAATTAACTTCTTTGTCTTTGTTTTTGCAATTCATTTTCCTATTAAAAGGGCTAGAGTGCTATTCATGTGATGGCCCTGAAGAATGCTCTCTGCCCCTGGAAGAGATACCTACCGAAATTTGTCCTCTCAACACACAGTGCCGCTTTATCAACATAACAGCTACCTTCGAAGGTATACCATATATGCTCCACTTACTTCAACATTATTTTTTAGAGTAAAAATGCCCATCTTTTTCTCCACCGAATTTGATTATACCCTCCAACTATGGCAGCTTTGATGTGGGCAAACTGTGAAATATTGGGGTGAACCTGGGTGCAAGTTTACTCCGAAAGAAAAAATATTCCATCTGCTATAACACAGTCGTAACACACACACAAACCTTTGTAAAATTTTGGGAGTAAAATACTAATTATCATTTCAGTAACCAACATGGAAGTTGCTAAATACATTGGTACAAACCAAAGCTCCTCAAGAAAAAGCCCTGCGCTTTTGATAACCCTAAATATAAAAGTTTTATGTACATATCAATTGAAATTACCCACTTTCAAGTGTAGTTCCTAAAAGGTCGGTCTCTTTGCAATAACAAATGAACGGCTCATTTCCCTTAACGTAACTCAGCTATTAACCAGAACAGCAGACTGATATGTTTGTGTCGCTTTCTTTATATTTATAGTAGAACTATTTACCCACTGTAGCGGTCCCAGTGCACAAGTGAATAGTCCTCGGAAGGATGTTTTAATTAAATATCCCTAAATTAATAGCTGCATTATTAAAATTTCACCTTATTTTGCACAACTCCAATAAGTGAGGGTTCTAAGAGTGGATAGGTTCGTCCTTTTTGATTCTTCGCTTTTGGCGAAAGGAATTTATGGAATCGCGCTGGCGAGTTTATGTAAGCGCGTGTCTTCTAGCGCTTGTGTGTATATACGTGAGTTGTGGCGCTTAGCTTGTAAACACGATATCTCAAGATAGCCATGATGAATACTTTTTAATATTGTAATACAGATTATCATATGTATAGAATTAACACTGTAATATTTGATAAAGTCGAAGGTCATTTGAGCCCACCAGATGTCAAAATCCTAAAAACTTGTAAACACAATATATCAAGGAACGAAGCAACGATACTTTAATACTGAGAATGTGAACACCCAATTGTCAGGAAAGAGACCCTTTCGTTTTTGGTAGAGGATGTAGCTGGTAGAGGATAAATTATCTGAGGTCACCACAGGCGAAACTACGAATACCGAGAGGACTGTTTAAAGCAGGATATTTCAAGATAGGAAGAACGAACACTTTTTAAACTTGGTGTATAGATTTATGATATCACGACAAAGAACCCTGCTCCTTTGGTGGAGATGAAAAGCCTCAGGGGTCACTAGAGGTAAAACTACGAAACACTTGAAACGGCTTGAAACTCAATCCTTTATTTCAAGATAGCAGTGATAGGTACTTAAATACTGCGCATGTATACTTTTAAGATTGCAAGGAAGTTTCCTATTGCTTTAAATGAAGATCATAGGTCATCAGATATAAAAAAAACGAAAAATGTAAACACTTAATTTCAGGATAGTAATGATGGATACGGACTAGCCTGCAACTAACGTATATGTCGGTGGTAAAGTACAAAGTGTTCGGGATCTTATTCTCACGACCTGGGTTCGCATCTCCTTCAAGCCCTTTTTTCAGTTTTTGTTTTTCATTTTTTTTGTCTTCTGTTACTTAAACTTGGGATAGCGATTTTTTATATTGAGAAAAAGAACCCTATGTTTTGGCTGGAGGTGAGGGGTCATTTGAGGTCATTTGAGGTCACCAGTTGCAAAGAATGAAATATCTTAAACCATGAAAGTCACCAGGGGAAAAAACTGAAAAAAACTCACACACCATATTATAAATTAGAAACTATGAATGTTTTTCATACTTAGAATGTGGATTGGTTATATTTCAAGAAAGATGCCATTGTTGTTTCGGTAGAGTTCAAAGGCCATCCGAGGTCACCGGCGGGGAATCTACGATGACCTTCTATACAGAGGTATCTCATACTTGGATGCCATTCACTAAATTCAAAAATTCTTTTGTTCTTAGTAGAGGTGAAAGTTCAAGGAGGGGGGAAGTTTATTTTATTGCTTGGATTTTAATTATCCTGGTGCGCCTCAAGGTACGGTTCCGGAACTGTTTTTATTCACCTTGTACACTCTTCAAAAAAGACAAAAGAAGCTGTTATTTACTATCGGGAGTCAAAGTACGTTCCAAGTGCAGTCACCATAAATGGAAGTATAGTTGAAATTGTGGATAGATATAGGTATCCCAGAGTGGTTACAGACAATCAACCTTCCTGGCTTGAGACTTTATTGAAAAAAAAAAAAACTAAACCCTAGAAGGTATTGTATGCGTATCATGAACAAATTAAACATTAATAAAAATTTCCTTGCCATGTTTTATAAGTCAGTTATTTGTGGGGTTTGGCAATATTATCTTTTATCGTGGGGTGGGAATACCTGCACTGAAGACAAATATGCAGTAAACGCCACTATTAGGCAGGCAAGTCGTATAATAGGGGAAGTAAAGCCATCACTGGCCACGTCCTATTAACGTCGATTAGGAATGAAACTAACGAAAATTATGCAAGACGAAGGCTATCCACTTAGGGTGATTTCACATAATGCAGTAATTCCTACAAGTGGCGGAATGAGATTACTCTACTCGAGTATTAAACGACACCCTTCCTCTTTTTCACCACAATGTTTCAAACCCCATAATCTTACTTTCAAACGTTAGAACTTGCTTGATTGGTTTCTACTGTCTTATACTTTTTCTTAGTTTCTCTTTTTATTTGTTTAGTGTTGTTTTGTTTGTAAATATTTTGTAATTTTACAGGGCTTTTTGTTTGTTTTGTTTTGTTTTATGCGGGCATTCAATTACCCTTTGTGGGGTGTTATAAAGTTGATCTTATCTTGTATTAAGTTCATTTGGATTCACCGGACTGCCGGAGGTCGCATGGTGAAAACCTTTTAAACACCAATCTCAATGCGAAGTAACATTTCCTTTCTGCAAGTATTACCAAGCCTTTGAAAAATCTAGTTTCTATCCTATCCTATCTTTTTTATTCGTCTTTGTTAACAGCCAAAGTGCGAAACTGAAGATTGAAAAATTTTTCTTGAGAGGCATAATTTTGATACCAACGAATATTTTGCAAAGCTATATTAAGTACCTTGCATTGAAAATTTGCAGAAATCTTGATGTTACAATCTAACACAAGCAAAAAGTCTACACTGAAATGAGTCATCAGCGGTTGCATATTTTTCAGGTCTTGGGACCATCCCTGAAGTTTCCAGGGGCTGCTTTCCAGATGGAATTGTAGACGGTTGTCTGATGGCAGAAGAATATCTAAATATGACCTTACCTGTGCTGACTGATATGCTACTTAATGCAGAAGGAGGTGCATGCTTCTGTTCAGAGGACTTTTGCAATGATGCCCTTGAGTTACAAGAAAGTAAGTTGCGCACATTTTTAGATGTTACCAAGATCAGTTCTAGCAATTCTTGTAGTAACTAGCATAAAATAAATAGGCATGTCATTGCTTCAAGTCCTATAAACGATTTTATTGAAGTTACAATGCTGCTAAATTGATACACTTTCTGATTTTGTAAGGTACAACTGAAGTGCCAGCTATCACGACAGAATTGATACCAGAGGGTGAGTCTTCTAACTTCATTTTGTGTATGCATATATGCAACTTCAAAATTGGCAATAACGGATTTGAAAATTGAAGTAGCCTAGCAAATTTTTGAAATCATTAAAAGTGTTTTCTGTCATTTCAATTTTCCAAAAAATATTGCAAAAGACTGGCTTTTATTGTTTTTGCTGTTGTTGCTTACTTATTTTCACCTGAAAAGCTGTGTTTTCCATTGGTGGACATTGATGATATAAACATCTAATTTACTCTGAGAATATCTTACTATTTTAATTTGTAGCTAGCTTAGTATGATACATTAAGATTCTTTGGAATCGATGGAGTTTTGTACTGATTGCAATATTACACGTATGATGCGAATAAAATTCTTATTATCACCAAAATAATGACAGGAAATATGCCTTTGAAGAAGGTCCTTGAGCAAATTCTGTAAGACTATACAGAAACAAATCGAGTAGACCCATTTTACGTGGCTGCGTGGCTTTATCCTCATTAAGCTGTGGCACAAAGTTAAAATGAAACTTGAGATGGCCTGTATACCACCCGATTACCTCTCTAGCCAGAAGGAATAATTCTTAAAGGGTTGAGAAGTGTAAAGATCTTGTAATTTGCAATACAAGTTTACTTTTATAAATTGTGCTTTAAATTTTCTGTGGAAAATTGTCTTTACACTTTATCAATTTGTATTTACATTGCACTTTATATTTTCTCCTGGCATGTGCTTTAATGTTATATTTCGGCTACAAAAGAAAATACAGTGTGTGAGATTTTTATAATTTCTAGAAATCTATTTTCTCCGTTGCCAGGGCTACGCTGCTACGTTTGTGACGGTGTCGAAGAGTGTTCTATGCCTCCAGAAGCCTTGTCGACACAAATCTGTCCTCTTAATACCCAATGCAGCTTTATTAATATAACTGCTGAATTCTCAGGTAACATTCACACTTTATGACGGGCTACACAAACCGACTATGTCGTTAAGTCGTATTGTTTACTATCAAATAGCTGTTTCATGTGCTGCAGGTTTTCTTACAGAGAGCAACCTTTAGCCTATCTTTGGAATTAACATAATTTAAACATAAAGTATATTATATAGAGCAGTTAAATCCTCCTCTAAATCGTCACTCAAGCAAAGCACGAACAGCTTTTAGCCAGTGGTGGGTAAAACAGACGAAGTTCATCTTTGCTCCATGGCTACAAGAACATGACTATGAAGTATCTGAACTTTTCAGCCAGTGTGCATTAGACGGAACCGTCATGTAGAGGTCTGGTAATTTGATTTACATGGCTATCATGTTTTTTATACACTATGCAAGGGTAGGGGATCTTATCGGCTAGCCCGAGAAAAACTCTATTGGAGCAAGTACCTGTTTTCTAGTTCGATCTGGATTTCTAGCAAATAACATGTGTAATACTAACTTAAACAATATCATTACTCAGGCTTAGGTGTGCTATCAGAAGTATCCAGGAGCTGTTTCCCAGAGGGAGTGATCGACGGTTGTCTGATGGGAGAACAATACATTGCTATGACACTACCTGCCCCTCTCAACCAGTTGATTAATACTGATGGAGCTGCCTGCTTCTGTTCAGAAGACTTTTGCAATGACATCATTGAGTTCACAGAAGGTATGATTTACCTAACAAACAAATATTGCTCTTCTGTCTAACAATGGTGTAGTTTTAGATTTTTTACTCTTTCTAACTTGCACTCTGTAACCTGACATACCATTTGAGTTGAACTGCTGTCGTATTAGTAAGTTACTGGCGAAATCACTCAGCTGAATTCCATCATCTAAACAATTTGAAACTGGAAAATGTAGTAATGTTTTAATCGAAAGCACTTGCACATGAAATGTACAAGACTTGCTCTCTGCTTTGTATCTCATATTAAATGAAAAGAAAAAGAAAAATCGAATTTCAACGGTGAAAAGCATTAGCGGCAAATGTATATACAGTGATTTAAGATAAGCATATCTTTTCTGGTACAAAAAAAAAACGTTCAAAAATATGGTACTCAACCATTTTTTGTCATACAAGACTGTTATTTTAATCAAAAATCAAAAGTTTATCTAAATATACATGAATTGAGTCATTCAACCATCACAGCCGCATTTCCTCCACATATTTTCAAGGAAGATCCTCACTTAAGATACATAGAAACCCAATCAAAACACAGACTTTAATTTTCATTATTTTCATTTGCTGTTACAGGCACGACTGAAATATCAGACACAACCACTGAATCAACAATACCTCGTGAGTATGCCTACATATATTTCGATACCCTTGTAGATCGTACTTTGTTATATCATGCAATTTGAACTATGTCACGGTCATCAGAAATGCTTTTTCAACAGCATGTTATCACCGCGATTCATACTTTCCGTTATAGTCAGACGGCTTAGCTGATCAATTGTGCACTTTCCCTTAAAAGCATGAAACTTGGCACATGGCTAGAGTATCAAAATAAGAAACATTTTTAATGCAGGGGCCACCGAAAATTATTTTAGCCAAGTGCCAAGTTTCATGCTTTTAAGGGAAAGTGCACAATCGCCCTAAAATTTGGAGCTAAGCCGCCTGCCTATTAATTTGCATTAGTTTTACCTGTCTACGCACAAAAAGCTGCTGCTGATTTTTTGTGAAGCGAGAAAAGGCATGGCCCTATTTTCTGTACCTTTAATTTTTTGTTTATAATCACAGTTACTTTAAAAGTGCCTACTTCATAAAATTTATTAACGTAAATTCATTTTACAGGTTCCACTGAAATGCCAAGAATGTCAACGGAAGGTGTCACCAGTATGTATTTAAGTTAATGTACACACTTCTTAGATTTTATGTTAAGATTTCTCACTGTTTCACTGTATTGGATATTACTTCGATGTTTTAAAATTTTAGATGGAATATGTTAATGTTTTTACCAATGGTGTGGCATACTTTGTATGAAAATATAGCGTATTTATAGAACTTCTTTATATTAAAGGCCCACCCTGGCCTTCATACTGCCTGAACTGCTTGTTTGCACCTTGCAAACTAGCAGGATTTTTCACGTCAAGGAAAAGTTGACAAAGACAATAAAGTCATAACTGTGTAAGGTGATGTGTTTCTATTTTTATTTCCAAAGAGGATACAAGTGCCACGTATGTGATAGAGCTAATTAATTGTTTCTACTCTTGGGCACTTAAAGGGATGCACAACTCATGTAACAGACCTTTATGCGGAAATGTAGGCAAGGAAGTGCCCCACGAAGCAAACATAAAGACTTCAGACCCAAAGCATATTAAATCTAATCAAGATAGAAGTCTGTCCCCTTTCCAGTCTTAAAACGAAGCGTAATTGAAGATGGATCCTGATGTAGAGTCGGCAACTAAGAACCCATATGTCAGAGTTTCGAACCTCAAATCTTAGATAGCCCTTTGATGAGTTACTGAGTCTTTGAGCACCGATAAGTGACTTCAGTCTAAACTTCCATCAACAAGTAGTGGTTAGACGCTTGATTCAGTTAATATTTATGTGTCCACGGGGTCCATAAGTTAGAATCGGCTGGATATGTTGTGCACCGGGAAGAGTGTTTGTCCTATTTTGGCAAGTCTCTTCAATTACCCTCTTGAACATTGATGGGTAGGCCTACTAATACCATGCCGGTATACATGTTTGCAGAGCGTAAGTTTGAGTATCCTCCTGAGGATATAGTCTAACAAACCCCTCCCTTGGAAAATCATTACATTGCTAATAACTGCTATTTTAAAGTAATTCTAGTAGATGTTATAAACCATACATCTTCCCGAAAATTTTAAAGCAGAATTTTCTTTCAATTAATTCCATATGAAGCCTCAACAGAAGAGGTACCTCAAGTTTCAACAGCAGAGATACCTCAAGTCTCAACAGAAGTTGTAACCGGTAAGTTATTGCCAAGTTCATATTTTACATTCTTACCCCTTTGAACCTTCATAGGTTTAAAAATGGAAAAATCGATTTTAATTTCTGTTGGATCAAAACTAAAATAAACAAACTACCCTTTTTAGTATCTCTAAAATTTTGGCTTTGTAAGAAGAACTGTACAACTTATCATTTTCGAGCTGTAATGCAAATGGTCCTTGTGCTACATAGCTTTAACTGTGCAAACTAAACTCTGGTTTATTGTTTGAGAACCCGAGCCAATGAAGTGCATAACATATGCAGCTGCTTGTTCTTTCCCTAAATAATTCTCAAATTTTCAATTGTCTTTTTTATCCAGGACTAAAATGCTATATATGTGATGGCGATGAAGAGTGTTCTCTGTCTGTGGAAGATCTCCCAACAGAAATCTGTCCTCTTAACACACAGTGTAGCTTTATAAACATAACAGCTGACCTTGGAGGTATCATATGGATTTTCATAAACACTCAGTTTGACATCTTTACAAGAATATTTGCCCTTTCTAATCTATAATAAATGGATTATTTGATACAACATATAATGAAAGAGAGGGAGAAATTATATGGACTTGATTTTTGTGCTGTCTTCTTATTTTCTTCCTATGAAAGGCACAATTCAACTTGATTCAGATTGTTTCCACAAAACAACATGTTTGATTTTGTTTTATTCATCGATACTTAGTTGATTGAGTTTAAAAATAACTAGAAGAATTAGTTTCATGGAGTTCTAAGCATTAGCGTTTTATCTTCTAGCCTTTGGAATTGTTCCTGAAGTCTTCAGAAGCTGCTTCCCAGAAGGACAGATCAATGGCTGCATTGCAGGCGACGAGTACATTCGATTGGTTCTACCCACACTAATAGATTCCTTGGTTAGTGCTGATGGAGCTGCCTGCTTTTGCTCAGAGGATTTGTGCAATGATGACATCATATTTGGTGGTGAGTAGAAATACTTCCCTGTCTTTTTTACTTTTCTAACGTGTTCAAGCTTAAACAACATCCCTGAGTTACCACAGTCTAAGGTTTGCATGCCTTCATTTTTGAAAACAATTAGGAGGACTTTCAAAAGTCTTGTATCTCGTTTTTGGATCTTAACAGAATGCATAATCAAATATAAACAGACACAGAGTTCCAAGTATTGGACTTTCAAGGAGATTTTGTTTTGAAATTTCGAACAAGAACCTTCCTTTGAAAGAAATTCTCAGTAATTCCTATTACCTTCGAAGTAATCACGTAATTCCTTAAAAATATTCATATCAAAATTTGATACTAACTTGTTTTGATGTGTACATCTAGGGACAACTGAGGGCGCCGGCGCAATAACGGAATTAACAACACCCAGTGAGTATGAATGGATCTACTTTAACGTTTTCAGAGTGTTACGCAGTAGGGAGAATGACCTCTGGCACGGGGCAATAGATTCTGTTTCGTAGGTAATGCATTTGAAAATAGAGCATCATGATCTAAAGGCTACTTGAGTTTATTTTATAGTTGTTAAATGTCAGGAGGACAAACGTAACCCAGAATTGTATAGTGGTTGTTGTGTGTTGATCTGCGTATTTATTACGTGAGACTGTTTGTTATTCTACAATAACTAGTACACCATCAATACTTGTGTAAATGACAAAGCTGTTTCCTGTGATTAATATGCCGGTTGAAATTGTGATTTTTATGGTTGCGAAAATTTCGAAAATGTTGTTTTCTGACATGCAAATCTCTTTTGAAGGTTCCACAGAAGTACCTCAACTTTCAACAGAAGTTGTTGAAGGTAGGTGACACCTTCACCTTAAATTGCTCACGTAACTTTTCTGGATTTTTCAACTCCTTGGGAAATTATTATATAACTTTGAATTCTCAAATGTGGGTGATCTAAAGGCCTGTCTACACGAGCAACATTTGCAAAACATTCCCAAAACACTTCCAAAACATCCACTGGCAACAACTCCAAAAACATGCTTGTTTCGGTTTGTTGCACAGTATAGACAGGCTATACAGAATGTTTTGAAAATGTTTTGAAAATGTTGCAGAAGAAATGCCCTGTCAATTCTTTTCAAAACATTTTCAAAACATTTTCAAAATGTTTTCAAATTGTTTTCAAATTGTTTTTACCCTGTCTACACTGTGCAACAAATCGAAAACAAGCGTGTTTTAGGTTTGTTGCAAGTGACGTGTTTTGAAAATGTTTTGCAAATGTTGCTCGTGTATACAGGCCTTACGAAACATACAAATATCCCCGTTGGCGAATCGTCAGCTCAGCTTTGCTTTTTTATATAGAGCAGTCTAAGACAAAACTTATCTCAACCTTACTTCAAGAGCCAATATTTTGGACTCACGTTGAAATTGCCAATACTTTTGACACCAAGATCTGTTCGAATAGTATAGACTTAGAAAATTGTGTTGTGGGGTAGAAACGATTCTTCCAGCGAGAACAAATGAAATCCAAACATCATCAATTTTTAACTTTACTGCACTCCTTCTCAGAGTATTTTTCTTACAAATTGTTGGATAAAACAAGTAAAGGTGTTTGCTACTGATGTCTATTGCTATTTACACAAATATAGCGTGTTATTAAACAAATGTAGCATGTTAATGCAAATTTCTTTATATTGAAGACTCAGGGAGGTTTTGATATAAACTGCATTGATTATTGCTTATAGTAAACTAGTTACACTACTAAGGTAAAAGTTAAAATGACAAAGACAATAGACCCTTTGCCATTCGTTCGTAAGGGGTCGTATTCGTATTTGTATTTAATAACAGGACTAGAGTGCTACATATGTGATGGTTCAGAAGAATGTGATCTGCCACTGGAAGAGCTACCCACCGAAGTCTGTCCTATGAACAGTCAGTGTAGCTTCATCAATATAACAGCCGAATTCGCAGGTAACCTTTTCCTTCCATCGTGTTTCAGCCCCTTCAGAATTTCGCAGCAAGCCAAAAAGCCAACATTTATCTACGTTTTTTGTTTCTCCGTTTTCATGTATTGTAGGTTGTCCGTTACTCTAAATATTAAAGTAATCAATCTTTTGTTCCGTAGTTGTCCATTTTGTTGGCACTACTAGTTGCATCACTAATATCCTAAAAGAAACGTCTGGTGACTCATCAAAATGTATTCTTTTTCAGGCCAAGGGGTATTACCTGAAATATCCAGGAGTTGTTTCCCAGCGGGAATGATCGACGGTTGTCTGATGGGAGAAGAGTACATTGCTATGACACTACCTGTCCTTCTAGATCAGTTAGTTAACGCTGATGGAGCAGCCTGCTTCTGCTCAGAAGGTCTTTGCAATGACGTTATTGAGTTTGCGGATGGTGAGTTTTGCCTGTGTACAGTTAAAAGATAAAGTCAACGAAAAGATATAATCAACAAAATCCTAAGGATTTCACACTTTTTTGTTTCCAACAAAATAAGTCCACTAAAGAGCATAAATAGTTTTCAACAAAATTAATTCACTAAAGAGCATAAGCAAAGGCAAATCTCTCATATATGCAGCCCATAGCCAGAGTTGCATTTAAGTTTGACAACAGCATTTTCTTTAAAAAATATTTCCAATAAGATATTGTTGTTGTAAAACGTTTCTAATACATTAAATGTATTTCTAGGTACAACTAAAAGTGCAGGCATGACATCTGAATTAACAACACTTAGTGAGTATGCAAGAATAATACTTAACCTTTGAAGAATCTTACAGTACTATGTAAATGAGAAACCGTTAAGGGTTTCAACCTTTGCCTCCCTCTAACAGATGTATTAATCAAACTTGTAGTTTTTTATTTTTTAGTACAGTCCATAACTACAGTAAGTGCAACCACATTCAACTCAAATACTTCTCGGTTTATATGTTCTTAATTAAGTAGGCTTGTTTTGAGAGAAGTTCATTGCAAAAGCTAGTACCTAAAAATTTATTCTGGTAAAAATGCCATAGCTGAAATTTGAACCCTTCTGAAAGCATTCGTAAAAGAGGTTATGACTTTAAAAACATTTTTGTCAAAAACTGTAAAAACGTTTTTTTTGTTCCATGCAATCCTTAAAAAGGCTTATCGCCAGTATCCGGTGGTACTATCAACATCTTTCATGAATTGTTTCGTTTTTTTTGTTTTGTTAAATATTTGCAGGGACAACTGATATTCCGGAATTAACAACACCAAGTGAGTATAAAAAAATCTACTGTAAAGCTTACAGAGTGATAATGACCAGACTAGTGTAATTATATTTACTTTTGAAAACAAGCAAAATTGTGACCTCTTATTTGTAGGGACAAATCACAGAAGTTCAAACGGTTTACGTGGAATAATGGACACACAAATTGTAAGAGTAAAGGTTGAATTCAATAAATTCATGAAGGTGGTTAGAATGTGGTGAAATGATAGCAAAGGCATAACACTACGCATTTAGTACCCTACTTTTACACCATTCATAGAAACATTCAAACAAGCTCTATAATTTAAATAAGAGTTCCAAAGATGTGTCCTCTATCAAGATTTTACGTTCATATTTTGCACAAACATCATTTTGAATCAAGTATTAACTTCTTGTATCATATGAGCAGTGCTTAAAGTTATAAAGCATTCGTTATGACTGATTTTGCAGGTGCTGGGACAATTGAGAGCACAATCATAACAACAGAAATACCAGCACCAAGTGAGTAAAATTTATTCCACCTCAAATGACGGAGAGAGGCTGATATCCTACATAAGAAACTTTATCAACATTTCTGGTGGTCTAATGTTGGAAACATAAATAATACTTGATTTTACTTAGAAATGCTACTTTTTAAACTGCAAATGTAACTTTTCTTACAACACCTTTAAATATTATTTGACTGAATTAGTCATTTTATTAGACGGTACTTTAAAAGTACTTTTTCAATGCTCATTTCTTGGCTACCAATACTGCTGGAAACGAGAGAAATCACATTTGTTTTTTTTTTGGGGGGGGGGAGGGGGTTAAGTTAGGTTTAGACCGATTCTTTAGAAAGTGATTTTCAAACTTGATATCCTGATTGTTATTTTTCTTTTATGAAAATCTCTATCAAAGCCTCAACAGAAGGATTTCAAGTTTCAACCGAAGTTATCGAGGGTAGGTAATTGTTCTTTCCTTTAACTTGATCTACACCGTGATCTAGAATTTAGTAACCCTTAGTATTTTTTGTGGTGTGTGTTGGATTTCATTAAAGATTTAAACTGTGGTAATAAACTACATTAAGTCAAGAGAGCGTCACATAATGAGACGTAGAATTGCTTGTTTAAAGAGTACTTATGTCAAAAAACATATAAACAGGGTGTTGATGTCTTACACTGTGCGTGCAAAGATAGTTTCCTCTGTATAGAGTATCACCGTAGGCGGCTGGGGATTTTGAGAAATATCGTCTGAGAATTAAAATGAAAGACATCATTGCAGTGAATGTAATTTCCAGGTAAATTTATGTCATGTTTATTTGCTTATTGAGAACATTTCAGGGCAAAGCATGTTCTTTAATCTTTTTCAATGTCTAACCATTCGTCTATAACTTAGGGGATACTCTGAGGACAATGTTAGAAACTGAAAATGCCGTTATGTTTAAATACATTACTGTCTTTCATTTCAGGGCTAGAGTGCTATGTGTGTGATGGTGCTGAAGAGTGTTTCTTGCCTGTAGCAGATCTGCCGACAGAAGTCTGCCCTCCTAACACTCAGTGTAGCTTTATAAACATAACAGCGGACTTTGGAGGTAGTATATGATTTTCTTGACTTAATTTGTTTTTTGAAAATGTGTGAAAGCCTGTTTGTGTTTTGCATTTTACAATAATGTCTAATTTGTAGAAGTAAATTCGATGGAAAGGATATCATCATTAACTGTCTAAGTCCGCTTTGTGTGAAATTACGTAAAATAACTCTGTCATATTCTTACATATTTGCTTGACATCTTCATTGCTAATGTATCACGTAATGTGTTATGTGACCCATGTTGGACTGTCAATAACGACAAAATAGAATTGTATCACACAGCTGCAAGTTTTTCGTTGAGAAATTTTGAAATTCATATTAAATCTCCCATCTAGTAGACTTGGGAACAATCCCTGAAGTCTCCAGAAGTTGCTTCCCGGAAGGACAGTTCAATGGCTGCGTCACGGGTGATGACTATATTGGTATGGCTTTTCCTGTTTTTCCTGGGTTTTTGGTCAGTGTTGATGGAGCTGCCTGCTTCTGCTCAGAAGATCTGTGTAATGACGTCATTATTCTTGGAGGTAAGTTTAAGTTTTTCAACGAGTATTAGAAGTTTTTATAGGTCTTCTAGCTCAAATATCAATGTAAAAAATTAAAAGCTGCATGGCTGCGGTACTGCTTTTATTAAAATAAATAAATGGAAAACGTATGATGTTATCAGGGTTCGATGAATTAACAAATGTCTGGGGATGATAAAACTCACTTGGGTAAGCGCACTGTTAATTCAATAACCCTCCTTTCAGGTATCCTAATAACGTCTTCTCCACAAAAGCTTTTGACGATTACTATATTCATGTGCGCAAGTATTTTTAGAGAACGGTTCGGCTAGTGGACCAGAAATGAAATAAACAATTGATGTTATCAGATAGGACCAGGTAGAATGAATTCAAAGATTGGGTAAAAACAGACATTATGTTTTTCTTTTCCAGCTACAACAGTGGAAGGTACTTTAATGACCTCAACAGAGACTGAAATGAGCACAGGAATAACAGGTATGACAAAAATAACTTCTGATCAATAGTCCAAAAACGATAAATAACGTCACAAAAAGTGTAATTTTGGAAATGTCAATATTGTCACCCTTTGGGTATCAAGATTAAAATCAGTGTCAAGATTAGCTTCATTGGGGGAGGAGTAGCAGTAACAAAGCAACGTTATCAGGTAACATGTAAAGAGTTTTGTGTTACATTTATGTTCCTTTATTCCGAGGTCAGCGTAGATGGATTATTCAATTTACTTGTTGAACAAATCTCCACCTTGCATTATTCTTTTAATATGAAACTCATATACTTGCTAAAATTACTTAATAATATCTCTCTGTTTTCAAGCCCTTCAACTTCGACAAATACCGTTATCTAAATAAAAACTATTATTTAAATAGCCGAGATTTCATTACAGAATGCGCTTTATACCTCAACTCTTTCAATAGATACTTATAAATAAAAGTGCAAGAAAACAAGACGTGGAATGAACAAGACAGGGGAATAAGCAGGACAAGGAATGTACAAATCATATTATGAAAAGCGGTTACTGTATTAAGTAAAAGCCACTTTAATGTATAAACAAATCTTACTTTTAACTGGACACACGTCACGTTCATCCTCTTCACTACGTTGATACTTACGTATCGTAAATCCTTTTCTGTAATTTTGCATAAACGTCTTCTAAATCAATCAAAAAATGACTTTCTAATTGTAAGCACTGTCACTCATCTAGTCAGTTGAAGTTATTTAATAAAACGGGATTGAGTCCTCGTTTTTATCGATGTCTTGAACTTACCATAGTGTTAAAGTTAACGTTGTTTTTCTTTTGCTTTACAATATGAGTACATGGTTGTGTCTGTTTTGACCATACTAACTTTGATACATTTTCCCTTTTTACCCCAGAACTAACTTCTGTAACCACGAGTATAACAGACTTGGTCTCAACAACACTGGAAATGACAGATCTGGCCACAACAACATTGGGATTTACCCCGCCAATTTCTGCCTCTACGTCACAAGGGCTGCCCAGTGGTATGAACAGAATAATTTCATATAAAACCCCTAAAGTATAGCACACGAACATAATTTACTATAACTTAATTATTGCTTCTCTTTGAATAGAATTTTCGTGTATCTAAGAAAAAAAGTTGCCACGCATTCCTTTCTAAGTGGCCGTGCGACAAGTGAGCCGCATAGATCAGCTCCAAAAGTTGAGAGACTTTGTTCCATGTTCAAATAGAAAATTTTATGGGTAGTCTCGGTAATTATGTCTACATTAGGAAGCAAGCTTTTTGGTTCATTTTGACAATGTGCATTGGCTAGAATGACGTATTAAATGGTCATGTAGTGGTTTTAAATTTGGGGGTATTTTCTTTAACAGTGAATGCTGGTATCGAATAAAGGGTTTCTGAATACTTTTATTAAGATTACGTTTGTTATTTTGTTAACATTTCATAAATGGTGTACAATGGTGCCTAAGCTTTGTAAGGATGAAAACATGTTTCTATTGATGTGTAGTATGACACAGTAAATGGTGTTAAGCTTTTATAACGATGGAAACTACTTGTCTTCCACTGAAGGACTGGAGTGTTATGTATGCTCAGGAGGAGATGAATGCTCACAGCCCCTAGAAGAATTGGATACTGAGATCTGTCAGAATTCCTACGTTTGCACGTATGTTAACGTTACTGCGAATTTTGAAGGTAAGCTGTAAAAAAAAAAAAAAAAACAGTTACCATATTGTTTGGTATTATAAAATATTGAAATCTTAAATGACAGAAATCAAAGTTTTAATGATATTCATTATCTCATTAGTTTGTTTAAAAAAGGAGTGCTATTATTGACTGTAAAGTCTGCGGAATATTGCAAATTTATGTCCACGAGCTAGAAGAGTTGAAAGCTTTCTAAAACATCGATTATGCTCAATTCAGTTCTGTTACTGTTACTACATTTTAGGTATAGAAGAGAGCACTGAGGTTCTCCGTGGATGCTTTCAGGACCCAGGTGAAGATGGGTGCATAGACGGCAACGGTTACATTGCTATTTTAGTCGCTTCTGCTCCAGAATTGTTAAGTGCATTGAATACTGCCTCAGGAGAGGCATGTTTCTGTTCAGAGGATCTCTGCGTACCTGAAGAAGATGAAGGTAGTGCCTTCAGTTGCAACATAGCTATTGCAACATAGTTATTTTTAGCATTAACCTCGCAAAGACGTATTATCTTTGCAATTTGAGAAAAGGAATTACTCAACAAGTATTAACTCTATGACTTACGATGTTGAGCAGGGGTACAAATGTTTAATTTTTCAACTTCTTACAATTTCTAGGTTGTATCCTTTTCTTAGACATAATTTTATAGAGGAAATTTCAGTAAAAAACCCTCCTTAAAATTTATATGTAAAACACCTGCATTTCATACAGATCTTAGACAGAAGTGCGCTTATGTTAATTAAAGTGAAGTCACCAAATATATTTAGAAAAATGACAATATTTCTAATTATGTTTGGGGTAAGATTGAAGGGACTTTAGATGGGTCATTTTCCTTTGCACTAGTTTGGCTTGAATATACAAAGTACACTTAGGCTAAGCTCATCAACAAAGTATGCACGTTCCTTCGATTGGTAAAGAGCAATACCTGTTAAGGAAACCAGCCATCTTGTCCAGTAAGCATCAGGTGCAACTGTTTTTTATGTCAATCGTGTCCCGTTTTGAGTTTTTTCTGTCTTTATTAACATCTTTTCAGGGATTCAGTGCTATGTATGTGATGGTGTTGAAGAATGTGGTGTACCGTTAGAAGATCTGCCTACAGAAGTATGCCCTCTTAATAGTCAGTGTAGCCTCATCAACATAACGGCTGATTTTGGAGGTAAAAGAGATATTAATATTTTTTCTGTTTCAGTGTAAAAGTGAGATAGTTTGGTAATAGAAAAGTTGACTTGTTGCGACTCTTTTGTGATTGAAAAAGTCAAAAGTTACAATGATTAACAAAAAGAGAACAAAGGTTTGAATAATTTTTGGAAATAAAACATAGAAGACCGAAAGGATGCGGGTATCATGTGACCGAATGAAAAGTGTCATATCTTACACGTTTGTGAAAAACAGGGGACCATTTTCAACGAATGCGATGTTTCAAGTAGCGTTGCTGATAACTTCTCAGGGTTAGTAACATTTGCCATTGGCAAGGTGTTCCAAACAGGGATTTAAGTTTCTAGCTTCATGGCTTAGAAATTGTATTAATGTTTAGAATCCAAAGACATTTTCAAATCACTTATTCTACCAGTCGGTAAAAGTAAAATTATGATCAACTGCATTTGCTGCTATATCTAAATATTGGCATACGAAACATTCACATAAATGCTGCTTGCTAGCTGTGATTTCACAAAGATTGCGACCATCATATTTTTCAAACGCATTTTTGTGGGGCATAGTGCACATGTAATCTGAATTATTTTGACCTGGCTATTAGTTTGAGTTTTGAGCATAAATAATTTTTGATTATTCAAGATAGAATGTCAATAATAGCCACCTTCGTGCCTCTAAACTCTTTGAACATCGTTATTAACTATGCTGTTTCTCTGCTTCGCAACAACCAGTGAAGAAAGGTGTAACTTGACAATACAGTCTAGGCACACTCTTCGTAGTCACTTATTTCCAATTCAGATAAAAATGATTAATGAATGAATAAATTAATTGTTGTATCAGTTTCAAGAATGATTCCAGAAATTTCACGAGGGTGCTTTCCAGAAGGCCAAATTGATGGGTGTCTATCGGGAAGTGAATACCTAACTATGGCCCTGCCAGCACTTACTGACCTATTGATCAGTTCTGATGGAGCTGCCTGTTTCTGTTCGGAAGATCTCTGCAATGATGAGATTGACCTTCAAGGTTAGTTCTTTTCGTTTTTTCTCCAATAATCGGCACTACTTTTTACAAAATGTAACGACAAGCAGTTGATTAGTATAGCATATTGCAGTTGACACTGTCACCAGCCTATAAGAAAGTATTTCACATCAGGTGCGTTGGCGGTGCTTGGCCCGAAATTTACCCCACTTGATGACCACTTATTGCATGATGTTTGCCCCGAAAGTAACATTTTCTGTCTGATATCGGGACATCTTTGCTTAAAGGACTATTGGTCCAACAGTCGTGGCCTTTTACACCAATGAATCGTAAGCCTTTGAGAGAACAATGTAACCTTAGTTCGTTCAACAAGTATGTTACAATAAGTTCTTGATTCTGCAATTAATTCACTTGTCAAACATACTTAGAAGATGTCACAAAGAAATACTATTAGGTGTTACTTTCCTTGTTCATTTATGTACAATGAGATCACGTGGATATCAGAACGATTTCTTCGTCTTTCAGAAGAAACCACAACAGGTCCTGCAACGTTGTCAATCACAACAGGTATTCCAGAAAGCACCGAAACGCCAGGTATGTAGCATATATTACAAGGAGTTCGCTTTTAAACAGCGCTATGACGGAATTGGTTTTTAAGACTTTTGATTAGATTTTATTGAACTTTTGACTTGGCACATACAACAACTAATCATAACTTGCCGATACTAGTTAAACACCTAGTAGAATTATATAGCACAGGCCTTCTTACAAACTTTCTTAAGTCTTGCACTATCAAGAAGTGCGTTATAATAACAACGTCGTCTTCCATCCGTCAGGATGGATGTGAGATATCTGGAAAGTGTCGAATGTGAATGTAGCCGGGTTAGTCTCTGGCGAACGTTTTCCAGCAAGAGTCCCTTCCACCCGAACACTCCCCTCACCACCCCTCTTGGTTGGCTCTCCCATTTGGACTAGAATTAATTACAGAGATTATTCAGAAGAACTTCTGGGACCCTAACCTCCCTTGCTAACCCTGCAGAAAAACTGAGCAAAATTCTTATAAACCAAAGTATGTATTATGAGAGGAGTTGAGAGGGGCGTTCGAAAAAAGGTAAGTTTCTCAGATTATAAGAGACTATTTAAGTCTCTTCAAAATACTGTTTTAACGCACTTTGCTCGTATCCCTCCTACAAGGTTGTCTCAAGATTACATCCTGTCGGGCAGCGGAGTGAAATAAGGGTTCCAAATTCTAAAAACACCTTCTACCATCCATCCTACCCACCCAAAACTGAATCATGGAACGATCCACTCGTAGTTCTCGTAGTTCAAGTCAAACTTTTTATTTGGAACGCATTATTGAGCATTTATACCATTTGAAAATTAGAAGCTGCTTCAGTCTCACGACCAATGTTACTATTTTAAGGTTTCCACCAAAGGCCTTATGTAGTTGCTTTGCGCAGTTAGTACGTTGAGACCTCCCCGAACCCCGGTAAATCTCAGATCTTCCCCTGGATCTCGCTTACAAACCCTTTTTTATAACACCCGAGGAAGCTTAAATGCACGAAAATGTATGAAAATATGGTTAATAATTATGACATGAGGGAACTGTACATTTTATTTTAATTGCTGTTGTTTTTAAATTCAAAATCATGACAGATGTTTTTGTTAAGACGTTAATATAAAACATTGAAGCAATGGGCAAATGAGTAGAAGATATGATTCAACTAAAATCCAGATAAGATGTTGTTGCATCCATTTTGTCTCTTAATTTCTTTTATTTTAGGTGATATTTCTGTTAGCGTGAAAAGTGAAATAATGCTAAATTTATTTATGATTATTATTTTTTTTTTGCTTTTAGTCCTAGAATGCCTCTCGTGCGACAGTGTTCGGTCTTGCCTTAATCCTGTAAAAACTGTCATCTGTGATTCGGATCAGCTATGTGCCACAACAAATGTTTCTCTCATCTTCGAAAATGGTAAAATAAATCTTTCTTTCCGAAATTAACTCGTGCTTATCTGTGAAAGGAATGTCTTTTGAAAATACCGCAAGCATTTCTTATTTAGGGGTTATAATTATAGTTTTCATTCATCTGGCAAAATTTGTCTTTATGATCAATATATCTAACGAGGAATTTTCCTGCAGTTTGAGTTATCATTTGGACGTAGATAAAGCTTTTCTTTCAACATAATTTTTCTTTCATGAACTCATTTGCAATGAGTGAGTCATTGCCGGGTTCGTTCCTTTATTTTGACTTCAGACAGAAAAAGCCAAAAGAGTTGCTCTCTCTAAGTAAATTTACCCGCTGACATCACTTTCTAAACTACCATTCACTTGCCCGGAGTGAAGAGTTCCTTCTAAGATTACTTATCTGCTAAGGCGTTTGAGGTCAATTATTTCACATATAAAGAAATGAATACAACATTTTGTTGGTAGTTCTAAATTTGGCAATGACTTTGAATTGCTAAAGAAGGTCTTCTTCGAATTTTCCATAGAGTTATGAATTGGAAAACGTATCTACAGTATTTTCTGACACAAGTCATAAATAAAGTGATCATCAATTCTGTGACATTGAAATGTGGTTAGGTCTTCTCATGTACGGTTTACTTGCATTTTAACACCACTTCTTAATTGAAAGTATTAACCAACATTGATATTAGCATTATGATCGAAACATAGAGGCATCAAAGATTTGTCTTTCGAGTTGGGCTGGTAGTATAATTTGGATGTCATTTGTTATTTTGCACTGTTATATATTTTGTGACAAGAGTATTTACAAAACGACACCCAGACTTTCTTAAATTTCGAGTAGTTCTTAATATGTTTTCTGCTTAAATAGGAAGACGCAACAAACTAGGAACATTAAACCAGCCAACATTTTTTGACACCATTTTACCAGCCCAAATGTCTCATAACAGAAGTAAAGAAATTATTGTTCAATATTAAGGTTTGAATGAAAAATTCATGTTCTGTTTTAAACGTGTGTGTGTAATGTGAACTGACACCTTTGGTGTTCGACATGTGACCAATGACCTTCACATATGTTATTTGTGTTCGTCACCGAATAAACCGAGTCAAAAAGTTTAGTCCTTTTAAAATTATACCGAACATATTATTTTGGTAGGAGGACTTCCAGAAACATCACTAGTGACATCCAGAGGATGTCTACCGGCTGCATGGAGACCCACCAATCGTGACTGCTTGACTAGCGAAGAACTGGTGGCATTTCTCCAAGAAGAGAACCCAACCTTAAGGCGTGTGACCGAAAGCATCGGTGCTTCCTGTTTCTGTGATGACAGGCTCTGTAATAACATTGTCATAGACATCGTGGGAATGAGTATGTTAAAAATTTAGAACTTTCGTCTTATTTGATAACGATTTACAATTTCATGCACTGTACCGTAATAGTTGTGCTCTATATTTTTTATTTTATCGATAAAATTGAACAATAACTCATCTTAATATTACTAATAAACCTTTGTGGAACAATATATGTAGACCGATATTTAAAAAGGTCAGATTTTAATTAGTTTTTGATTAAGACCTTTCGTTTTTGGAAGTTGGTTTTGTAAGCAAAATGCTTATAAGTGAGATAAAGCTAGGCCAAAAGGTGTTCAAAATTATCCGCGTTGGTAAACGTGGGTACAAAAATACTTTTTGATCTTTTGCTTTCAACATTAGAGCTACAGCAGTTTAAACCAGGGTCATGGGTCATGCAAGAATGTCTTTTGAAATTTATATGTTTGTTACCTTGTGGAGTTTTGAATCTTATAGTCAGCGCTGTTTCATTCAAATGTCGATTCCTTTTATTGTTTTTAGTTCCAACCACTGTCAGGCCCCCACCGACTACGACTGCACCTGTATCACCAATCACACCTCCAGGTAGGTTATTTATAAAATTTTCCGAGGGGCTTAAGATTGCTACTTTATTGGGTTGTGATGTTCAACTCTCTTCTTAGTCTAGTTTTGAAGATGATTTGTGGAAAGATGATCTTGTCATTTTATGAAGTGTTTTAAGGGAATTAACATTCTTTATGCAACATTTACTTCTGTGAAAGTTTTCGAAAATGCAGATCAGTCCTATTAGTAACCTAGACTATCTGTAATCGTGTTCAATAGTCTGCAATAGAAAATTGGTACACTTAACCCTTAACTAAACAAGACTTGGTTGCACCTTAAAAGCCTGTGGTTCTAGGTTGGAATCAAATTATAGTAACTGAAAGTCATGTGACTGCTCCATAACTCTTCCTTGAGATAATGACGTACTAATGTGAGGACATAATTTTTGAATGAATGACTTACGCATCTTGCTGTTGGTAAGATTATGTAACGAGCTTGTTTGCATTTTTTCACTCTTGTCTGCATATTGTTTTGAAAGCTAAAGCGTGCTGAAAATCTATGTCTGAGATCCTTGCAGCCAGTTGTACGTTAAGCACACGAAAATATAGTCAGATGTATAACAATTACTTTAAACTGGATTTTAGTCTTTATTCTTTCTGATAGGGGACAAAATTTGCCCTTTAAAATAACGAACCACATTTTTATAGTTAAGACTTTTCCCCTCCACGTTGATTCAATTGAAATCCAAAGAACAGCAAAATTTTACATTTAGGAAAATTTAGTTATTTAGCCGAAAAATTCTCAAAGTACGTATTCATTCAATATTTTGCAGAAGCATGTGTTAAAATTACTGGGCCTTGCGCTGACATTCTGCCCTATGACTACGCATCGACGGAAATACCCTTTGCATACAACGAAATTTTCTCACCGGATATGATCAGAGAAATTGTACCAACCTCCAATGCTTGTGCTTTCGACGTACTTCCGGCATCATGTGCCGTTTTGTTCCCACCTTGCCCTACCCTCGGCGTACAGATCGGTCCCTGTTCAAGTGCATGTCAGACTTTGAGAACTTCTTGTGACATTCTTACGTTTCTGGTTATCGTAGACTGTAGCTTTTACGAAGACTTCAACGGTCGAACTGAGATTGACAGTCTTTGCAATACAGGTGAGATGTTATTATTTTAATTAGTTGTAGTAGTAGTAGTAGTAGTAGTACTAGTAGTAGTAGTATATAGTAATTTTGTACGACTGCCCTGAATAAAAAATTTCAATGTATAAGATTCACGAATAGGAATCTAAAGCAATTCATAGGAATCACAACACAATAAACATACACCATCAACAATTTTGCACATTTAAAAGTGATGCATACGGATGTCTTCTTGGTAAACAAAATTTTCAACATATGAGTATTACATGCCCACCATGATACGCATCGGTACTGTGAGCATTCGTCATCTGGTCAGAAGGCCAGGTGATCACCCTAGAATGCAATGTCTCTTAAACAAGATTTAGTCATTTACCTCCATAAAGAGTATCACTAGTCTACGAATCTTCATCATAGGCATCATCACCGCAAAATTTATCCTACTCCTGATTTACTTCAAGTTGACGAGTGTTAGCTGAGCGTTAATCATTTGATCCCAAACAGTCCTGTAAAAGTAATACAAAAATATCTGCAACTTCATTTCATGCTTATTTATTTTTCTTCTGATTGTGAATTTTTCAATAACTTTTTGCTTATAAAAGTAAATGATAAACTATCCAAAGCCTGTTTAATAACAGGTCACCAAACTACTTCATGAATATAATTGTTTAATTCTAAGCCTTGAGAAGTTCATGAATTTTTAAATCCAAACTACCTCCATAGATATATTTTACGGCAAACGAGATTTTGCTCATTTTTTTTGTTTTTTTGCAAGGAGCACTAATGGTACATTTAGGTCTATTTCCATTCGGCTTCAATATTAAATTATCTTATGAATTGTACAACAATAAAAAGTGATACGTTCATTACTTTGTTTACAAAAATCTGACTGCTTCTTTTATTTGTTTTGACAGTTGAAGGTACAACACAGCTTCCGATTACAACTCCAGGTAATAACTCTTTTAGTATATTACGATTCAAACTGTATTGCCAGCTAAACGTAAAACAGTTAGTTAAGTCTAATGTATTATTTAGGCTTGCTTTTTAAATTTTTTTCGAAAATATTTTTAGAAACTGTTAAAAAATAACGAACTGACATGTCGATAAGGTTAAGGTTACTCTTCTTGCAAAGATTTGTGGGATCAAATGTTGTACAGTTTCCTCCTTCTTTTCCAGCATTTTCTGACTTATTTCATACAAGTGAATAAAAATTTATAAGAATATTTTGGACATATATCTGGTCTTTCCATACTGCCTGGATTTTCATTAGAGCTATTGTTTATCGACAAGGGCGCTGACAAACAGTTTTCTTACAAAGCAGTTTTGAGGTCCCAGCTCATTGATGTTAATCAATTTCCTGCTTTTTACTTCTCGAGATGGACAAAATCCTGTTGTTACATGTGGTCCGGATATTTCCTTAGAAGTTCCACTTGGTAGTAGAGGTACCAATGTTTTCTTTACCCCGTGTACGGCCATCGATAACTCCGGAACTGCAGTGCTTTTCAGCAGGACGAACGATCCTGGCGATTTCTTTTCAGTTGGGCAAACGCCAGTCAGCTATGTATTTATTGATCCAAGTGGAAATGTTGGCATGGGCCTGTTTACGGTTGAGATAATAGCCCAAGGTTAGCGACAGAAATCACAATTTTTCCAGAACAGAGTTTATGAACGTAAAGTAAAAATAAATTTAGAATAATGTAATATGCCAAACGGCAGATACAACTGCAATAAGATAATTCACTTAATTAAATGGATTATCATTTACAATGAAGTCTCATTAAATTGTAAACTTAACTTTCGTCTGGGTCTTTCATTACCTTTCTCAACAAGTATGCTGTGTTTATTGCAAAGTCCACTCGCCTGTTAATCATTTTATTGGTAGTTTTAAACAAATCTTTTAAACTGAAGAAACGGATAGTGTGAGAATACAGACTGCTTGCTTCAAGTTTGCAATGAAACTGGTCACATTTAAGTTTGATGTGGGATGATCTTTTCACGCCTTTTTTCATTGTTGAACGACGATGTTAAGTTACCTTTATTTTGGAGTTGAGACAAAATATGATCTAAAAAGTAATGCCTTTCCGCTGAAGTCGAACACATTTAGCTTGAGCTTTTAAAAACAGAGTGTTTGTAGTTTACCTACATTAGTCACTTAAAAGGCTTGATATAGATAATAGTCATCAAGTGGGTAACAGACTACTTGTAGGTTTATGGGCTGGGTTAATGTTTACACTTCTCGAAATCTTATTTGTAACTTTTCGGCCCACAAACGTAGTGCTAACCTATCTTAAATCTGGAAAGATGCAATGAAAATTAAAAAATATGGTAGAAACTATGGTCGAGTATATGTTGAACGATTCGCACGTAATGGAAGGAACATTAATTTTGCAACTGAAGACCACGTGGTACTTATCGATGCTGTTTTGTTTTGTCATATTTCTAGTGCAGGTTACATGATCGCTTAGTCCAACTGCCATCTTTTGTTGCATTTCGAAACATGGACAAAGTATGAAGCAAATCTTCAACGATACCAGAAAGTAAGAAAAAAAGTTTATATCATTTTAATTGCTTACATTTGTAGCTGATACTGATCCACCAGTTGTTATCTGTGGAGATAACATAGTTGTCACAGCAATGCAAGGCAGCGAACAAGCGAGAGTCACATTTGACCCATGCCAAGGAGAAGACAACTCCGGAATCGCCTTCCTTCTGATGCAAAGTCACCAATCGGGAGACTTTTTCCCAATTGGTACAACCTCTGTGTCCTTCACATACATCGATCCCAATGAACTTTCTTCAACTGGATCCTTTAACATTACCGTTATAGCCGGTGAGTATTGTGCCCGTTCGGCTGCGGTTTATTTCGTCAGTTGCTCTTTTGTGTCTTTGAAAACACTTCTGTTTAAGGGTTCTTCAGGGTTAATCAGGTCATACTGTGGAAGATAGTTTTTTCATTAAGAACTTTATGCATATTTGGAGAAAAGACTCATTTTTTATTTCTACTAAACTTAACAAATGGACTGAACAGCTCTATTGGTTTTACTAACAAAGAAAGACTTATTCCTTGTACGTGTTTTGTGTGTATACTGCATACGAGGCCCGTGCTTGAGCTCATAGCATTCACTGAATTGGCTTTGGGGAAATGTTTGATTTTCTTTTCAGATTAACCTACAAACAAAAGTACATTTTTTCTTCAGATACACAGCACATATACACGACAGGTTTTACCCATTTTACGTCATATAGGAAACTCGTTCATGACGGCATAGCATAACGGAATATGCATCCTACATTGTTTACGCAAACATACTGCAACAAATTTAGTAGAAAGCCCTAAGTTTTACTCAATTTGAACTTTTAAGTAAGTGAGCTATATGTTGCAAAGGCAAGCAGGAAACATTGGTAAATACCTTCCGAGATGACAGTGTATTTTTTTCTGAATTTGAGCAATCGAGTCCAGGAACCTGTCACAATACAAAAAACACATTGACGTAATCAGTGTAAAAGCTTTTTGAGACAATTTTTGTAATAATTGTCCTATCTCACTAATTAAATAAAAAAAGTTTATTCGGGCGGAATCACTTACAGCGGTAGAAAATCTGATTACATCAAGTTATCTTTAAAACGATTGAGACTGAAACTGCAGCCTTAAACTGGGAACAATCAAGAGAGTACTATTATCATAACCAGTAAACGAAAACGCATGAAAAGGAAATAATTGGTCATATGTTACGAGCTGCATAATTTCCGAATGAGTTGCTTTTGGGGCGAACAAAGTGAAGGGACGCATAGATCTGTCATATCAATTTAATTTTGTAGAACAAGAAATTTGGTAAAATGGACATGTAACATCACTGCCGACACCGACGGAGGTACATGCAACTGCAGTGCCCTTAGAGTAAACTAGTATAGTCAACTTTCATGTCTGACTTCTTTCAAGCCGTATTGTGTTCCTACATGCCAATTGAACAAAAATTACACTCAAAACCCAGTTTGAGGTAAACGCTGGTTGTCTTTGCTTCTTCTGGGCACTTTAAAGGCATTTTCCAGGGGCTTCTCACAAGGGTCTTATGTGAAAAGGAAAAATTTATTTTATGTCCTCCAAATCCCGTAGCAATACTCTTTTCCTAACTTAAGATATCTCATATTAAAGAGTACTTATTTTTGTCCAAAATACCTCCAGTTCTCGTCAAGGTCACAGAATGTTGTGTAAAGTGGGCACATTGCCTCGGATTCTTATTGTTTTCCTTCATAATTGAGTGCCGTGTTTATCCTTGATATTTGATACTAACGGAATGTTTGAATATGTTTCCGTAAAGATTTAACACAAATCTACACCATATTTAGGGCATAACAAACAAAGTTGCTAAATATTGCCTACAGCGGGGTCAATATCATAACGAAATTCAATTCTATGTCAAATTAATGTGCCGCGATGACATCACAGATTTCCCATAATGCACTTCATGTTGAGAAAAGTTGCATTTCTTCGAAAATTGGTATCTTCCAAATGCTACAAGCGATTGGGATGCAGTTTTCACCCACTAAAAGAGTAAAATTGTCTGTATTTTTTGAAGCCATTGGCGTTTGTCTCTGGCAAATTCCTTTGACAATTTTACAACGACTTTCTCTCGTGTCATCATGGAGCCAGTGTTGTTTTAACCGTGAAACATCTACGTTTGTGCGCAAGCTCGCTTTCACGACCATTTTCTAGACCTTAAATGACAACACGAAAGAACGGCTACATTTTGATACACTTTTTTTATCGTAATTGGTTCATACATGAATAATTTGTGAAGATTAACAGCATATAAACATTGAGGGAACTAAGCATTACGTATCAGCTGTCCGCATTTTAGGAATTAGCAGTTTTCATTCTTAATTGGTCTTAGTTTTTTTGAGTGTATTGATAGTTCAGGTCTCTCTGAATCTTAAACTCTCTGATTGAGATGTTTTAAAGGTCATAACCTTTTCACACAAAAATTGCGACAAGTTGCTGCTTATTGACGAGAACCATTCGCAGGGGAAGATTACACCCTTCGCACGTACGTGAAGCAGTCATGACCATTGATAGAACTGTAGAAAGCCTTTTTGCTTTATGTACTTGGAAATTCATTTAAAGTAATTTTTTTGTATAACTTTAAATGATAAACCAATCAGCTTTCGTTTCCTATGTCACCCCGGTTCGATACCCAGGTAGAGTCTAAGACTTTGAAAATGGAACCTACTGCCGTTGTGCGTGATGTTCCGCATAAGCAATGGAGTATGGGAAAACAATCCAGTGCCCCACAACTGGAAAAAGGGCAGTGGGCGCCGCTAGATTAAACCATGAGGTTATAAATTGATGGGTAAATCCCTATCTAACTAACTAACCTATGTCCCCCATAAAGCACATAGAATGTTATTTCATATGTCTCATTATTATTAAGACAACGTTGTGCCTATTATAGAACCTTAAAATGTCTTTTCAACATTTGTACTACCCATACAGATTTTGTCGAATCTTGAAAGAAAGTTTACTACACAGGAGACTGAGAGAAAATGTTGTCCTTATTTTCTATTTGTTTAGCTCCTGTGGATCCATGTGAGAATAATCCATGTTTCAATGGCGGTTCCTGTTTTGTCAGAGAAATGACAGAATTTACATGTTTTTGCAGTCAAGGATATACAGGCCCAACATGTAATGAAGGTAACAACAGACCTGAATTAATCTTTCAGCTTTAAGAGTTACTGAAGGGATGGTTTTGACTTTCTGATTATTATTCAAGTTTCCCCTTTTCAGCGTAATACCGTGTCTATAACTGGCTTAAGCTTTACACAGACGGTTAAATTTTTGCATGCCATCGCCTTTGATAAATATTCAGTACAACGTGAAATTTTCCCATCCTTTCCCAAACTATAACGTTTCCTCTTTTTCCCATTATATGGACCCATACAGTGACGTTTGTGAATGTTTAGATTGTAGCAAGTACTTGCCTCCTCCACCTTTCAACGTACTATTATGACACTATCTGTAACAAATACGGTGAAATATCTCAGATCAGCAGGCCCTTAACACTCGGGGTAACACCGACTTGGATTCAATTTAAGCCCCATTGTTACCTTCAAATTTTCCATTACTCAACGTAATTCTCAGGTACCCAGACTCTTCTCATGCTTACTATTTTTGTGCTGGGTCTTGCTAGTGTATGTTGGTACTTTCGCACTCTTCAGGTGTTCCGCCAACCGTTATTGGGTGTCCAGCAGATTTCAATGAAACCACGGAGCTGGGAAACAATGAGTCACCTGTGTCTTGGACAGAACCCACAGCTACAGACCCACTCTTAGGGTCACAACTTGCACCAATTTCTCAAAGCCATACCCCAAATCAGTTATTCCCGCTGGGTGAAACAAATGTTGTGTACGTCTTCCAAGGTGTTACAGGTGGCGTGTCAGTATGCCCGTTTACAATTACGCTAATATCAGGTGAGAGAATTCACGTTGGTATTATTTTGAAGTTTACATTAGTGATCTTAGCAACTGAAGGGCAGTGCTGTAAACCGGTGTGAAATAATGGTAGTATTTTTCTTTATTGGTGGGGAGTGTAAACATAATTACTCAGGCCTTGAAGGACAATTGTTTACGAAGCCAAGCTTGTACAAAGGTGGGAGAAGCCCGTGCGGCTTATAAATTACAACTTCACGTAGGGTGACTTACCCAAAAATTTAGATCAAATTTGGTTTCTTTTGAAAAGCCAGTTTAGCTGGAAAAGCCGTATATTGCTCTAGGGTGAAAAACCCACCATACTTTGATCCGGCAGGGGATCGAACCAAAAACCTTGGGTTGGAACGGTTCAATGCCACAACCTTAATTCACTCAGCCACAACCCCTGTGAAAGTTAAGGAGATCCTTGTTCAAATCTAGGTAAAGAGGCATGTCATTGTCTTGGCACAAAATTGGACTACTTTACAGTAGACTTCATGGCCCCATTTAACAAAAGTGCCTATGCAACAATAAGCTGGTGTAAGGGGCTATAAAAATGTGTTACTCGTATCATCATGCAAGTTTGAGCAGGCTTGTGTGAAACACCAGAGGGGTTGGGCCTTGCTGACCTCCTTAATTCAGAACAGTTGCTGGAAAATATATGCTACTATTAGAGCACATATTTTTTCATTTAAACTTCGTGAAAAGTGCTTTAAACAACAGTTGTAGCCCAGAATTGATCCCGTTTGTTTACCGTCCGCCTCTTCCCCCAACTCTTTTGGTGGTGGTGTAATGACGTGAAATAAGTAAAAAAATCGTTTTAAGTTGTAGCGGTTTGAAGTATTGTAAAAGATGACTTAGTTAACACGAAAGACGAAATTCTTTCAGTATATTTCTTGTAAATTAATCAACACCTACATTTTTTTTTCAAAAAGCGGTCTACACTATTTTGAGACAGTGCCTCAGAGAAGCAGTTTCATTCAGCCGTCTCTGATGAAAGGCCTTGTGGGACAATTGTTATTGACGGTTAATCATTAAGGGTTGGGGTACGGTTGGGGTAAGAGTGTCTGGCACGGGAAGGGGATTTTCACTTTTTTCTTCTAATTGTGTTCAAATTTGTAACCATTCTTGGGATTGGGAGCTGTTTCAACTCCCTGCCAGGGAAGTGTTCTTAACTTGCCAATCTTTATAAGTTTTAAGACAGTCGTTCTTTTTCTTTCGACAACACTGGGCCATAAATTTTGAAGTTACTTTTTTCTCACATTGTTCATTTGTAAAAGAGCAAACCTTCAGGAGAGCCATGATGTGATGGGAGTTTATGTACCTCTCATAACACTCATCAAAACTTAGTCGCGTCATGCATTTTAGTAGGTGGTTGTTTTATCGTGTATCATTTATTTTGAAAAAATGCAATTAAATAAATTAATGTTTAAATTTAATTCGAAAAAAGGGTCAAAGAATAAAACACAGCAGATCATTACACTTTTAAGACCACCGTTTGAAATTAAGCTTCATCAAGCTTATAATCAGGCAAGGTACCAAAGAGGTGCGACAGTGCCTCGAGGGTAAGGGATATTTTTTATTTTGCTAGATGTACTATAATGAAGTAAGACGATAGAAAATTTGAATGTATTAGAGGGCGAAAAATACTTGTTGGAGAGCAGCGCTTGGCCACGAGCCCGATCACATTTCTTTAACTCTTTATTATCTCATTAAGATAACGTTTCCATATGGTTTTAATTCAGTTGACACCACGGCACCATTTTTTATCAGTTGCCCAAGTAACATCACTCTGCCTCCTAATCCCGGGGAAAGCACCGTTTCGGTTGTCTGGTCAGAGCCTTTCGCGTTTGATCTGTCAGGGACGGTTCAGTCTGTTTTTCAAAGTCATTCCCCTGGATCACAGTTTGTTATTGGTACTTCTACTCTGGTGCAATACATATTTTCTGATTTGAGTGGCAATGCGGCAACATGTGAATTTTACGTCACCATAGAGCCTGGTGAGTTATTGTAATATATCTTTGCACCATTCATTCAACAAATCTGATTTATCTTAAGGAGATGAGTATATAACTTTCCAGTTCACTACTCACGTTGGTAAACGGGGGCATCTGCACCTATACGTTATAAGTTGATGTTTTAAGTCAGTCCTATTTTGAATGGGAATCTTGTGAAATTTCTGTACAAGATTTATTCGAAACATGATCAAATTTAATTGCAATAATGGTGAACGATTTTATTATACTGCAGATGTAACAAGTTTGTTTCCTCATTTTCATCAGAGTATGTTTACCTTCTGTACTTTTCTGCATTATGATCACAGGCGAAATCATTGTTCTTGAATGTCCGGAAAACATCACTATGTTTTCAACAACGTCTACTGCTGTGCAGTGGCAGACACCGGTCGCAATTGATCAATTTGGGACACCTATAACTCCAATTCCTACTCACATGTCTGGGGATATCTTTGATGTGGGCGAATCTGTTGAAGTGACTTACATCTTCCGTTCAATGGGAAATATGGCAACGTGTTCATTTACAGTTTCAATTGGTATGCATATTTGTCAAACCTTTTGTTACCCGTTCGAATGAAAATCAGTTTAAGTTGATGTTCACCAAAACAAACTTTCAGAGCTCAAAGATATTTGATCGGATAATTCTTACTCCATACACTTGAAATCCCAACAGCTTTCAGAATAACGTGAGTGCTGGCAATCGATATGAGTTTACTCCGGATCTTTGACAATTCTCCACTTTTAGGAACTGGCATCAAGCTCTTTTAAAGTACAGTCAACAGAAATAGTTCTTTTTTTAATAAATATGTTTTTTCAGTGAAGGCCTCCATTTCTTTAAATTAAATAAAGAATTGTTCACACCACATCCCCATCTCAAACGAACAACTTTACTTTTACTTGTTAATATTTTAATACATATCTATTATAAATTATTCTTCGTGGTAAAAAATAGAGGCTGCAAATTCGAGAATAATTAACGACATTCTTTACCTGATATAGACCACTTCTTTTCTCTAACTAGTGAATCCATGTAGCAGTGATCCCTGCTTAAATGGTGGAACGTGTATACCATTCACAGTTGACAGCTTTACGTGCATATGCCCAAGAGGCTTTAGAGGAAATCTTTGTGAAAGCGGTAAGACTCCTTGCAAGGTTGGAGAAAAATGCATGTTTCTCTTCTAGCCATATTTATTACCGCTTCCCTAAAGCTAATGCCTTTAATTATATATATTATGTAAAAAAAAGTTGTTGGCCGGTGTTAAAGCAACTTGCTCAAAGTAGAATGTTCCACATAAAGTACTATAAAGTGGTTTAGTTGTTCACTGTGTAGGAACGTTAAAGTTGCTTCACTCCACTCCATCAAGGACACTGACATTGTCGGCTTCATAGTACAATACTAGCACGAAAGAGAGAAATGGAAGTAACTTTTCTAAGATTGAGGAAAATCCTTTCCTACTACTGATTTTGAGTTGTGATGAAGCACTTTAGAGTTCCATACCCAAATGGTACGGTCATCTTTTGTGGAGAAGTCCCTCATCAGCCACCACAACACCTTCTGGCAGGAATTAATCCCACATGAAAACGGTATCTCTTTGAGGGTGTACCTTTTACCACTGAGACCAAATTGAGGCCCCCATGCTGAATGTACAGTCCAAAGCTCCCACTTTCAGGCAATTTGTGCATCATCATGCTGCCTCTTATGCTATGAAATATCATTACTCCAATCCAACTTCACCTCTTCCTTGCCCAACTTATCCCATAAAATCGTCACTCTAATAAATTTTGTTTAGAAGGCAAACTTTAGTCT